>JAEQBA010000295.1:0-15663 GCA_019434445.1 Phalangium opilio | reverse complement strand
TAGATTCAGGAATTATCATTCAGTTCCCAACCCGAGATGCAGGACATGGTTTGATCTAATTAATAACAAAATACTGGCGTTGCAGTTAAAGTTAAGAAGGCTAAACTTTACTTTAGCTCGCGCATTCAAATTACAGTTTTTTCAATAAATATCTTTTCTGGGAGGATAATTATACGATAATTAGTTAAATTTAAGGTGCGGAAACTAACTTACATCAATATTTTCCATGTTTTTTGTAATTTATTCCCTCTTATTCCCTTCCATGAGCGGCTAATGTGCGCCTGTTTTTGTTATTGCCAACGCTTATCAACTGCATAAATATCACCTTTTCCAAAATATTACTAAATATTGTCAACTCCAAGAAATGTTAGGTTTGCGGAAACTATTATAATCAATATTAGGTTAGGTTAGGTTAGGTTAGGTTAGGTTAGGTTAGGTTAGGTTAGGTTAGGTTAGGTTAGGTTAGGTTAGGTTAGGTTAGGTTAGGTTAGGGTTAGGTTAGGTTAGGTTAGGTTAGGTTAGGTTAGGTTAGGTTAGGTTAGGTTAGGTTAGGTTAGGTTAGGTTAGGTTAGGTTAGGTTAGGTTAGGTTAGGTTAGGTTAGGTTAGGTTAGGTTAGGTTAGGTTAGGTTAGGTTTGGTTAGGTTTGGTTAGGTTAGGTTTGGTTAGGTTTGGTTTGGTTTGGTTTGGTTTGGTTTGGTTAGGTTAGGTTAGGTTTGGTTAGGTTAGGTTAGGTTAGGTTAGGTTTGGTTAGGTTAGGTTAGGTTTGGTTAGGTTTGGTTAGGTTTGGTTAGGTTTGGTTAGGTTTGGTTAGGTTTGGTTAGGTTTGGTTAGGTTAGGTTAGGTTAGGTTCGTGAAAATATTGATTAAAATAGTTTCCGCGACTTAAATGTATTTAATTATCATATGATTAACCTCCAAGAAATGATATTTATTGGAAAAACTGTATTTTGAATGCGCGAGCTAAAGTAAAGTTTTTCCGTTAAGAAACCTTGGTTGAGGGAAATTTCTCTATGCCCAGCATTAAGTGAACATTATCTACAGAGAGTTTTCAGTTGGAGGAGGAGCTGAGTCTCGTGACATAATTTACGCTGCCATATTGGTGGGTTTTTAAAACAGGAAGCCGAGACCACCCACCCAATATGGCTACCAGAACAGCGGTAAGACCAGGGTGGGAAATTAAATAAGGATTTTTTTAAAACTGGACATTGGGCCAGCGACCAGGCCCAATGGACTGGAATAAATAAACTGGTCCATGACGATTAACCAGGGCACGTCGTCTGCTAAACTCAAGAAGTGGATAATTAAAATAGTTGAGTTAATGTCTAAACTCTGGTTACCCTTGAATTTTCTTAGTGGTCCCGTGGACCACTGACCCCCCTCCGATCTACTTTTTAAACTGGTCATTTGCCCTGTGCCACCGCCTTATTTCCCACGCTGTGGTAAGACTTGGGAGGGTGTGACGTACTACTATCCCATCTGCAATCTCTCTATTGGGACGGAGTTGGGGACCGAGATACCGACGAACTTAAGGCACCTTAGCAATAACTATTGTCACCGGCATTCCTTGGCAATAACAAATTAAGTTAGGCACGACGTTTAAGGCCGCTTTTCCCCGACCCTAGCCGCGTACTATTTTCAGGTACAAAACAATTTTAGATGTAGCCTAGCCTAACGAGGCGAAATTCGCTTTACAAGTAACTTGACGTAAGGAAGGGAAGGGAACTTCCTAAAATTGGTATTTACGAGAGAGGCGCAAAAAAAAGTCTAAAAATAGACGCGTTTCCCCCCGCCCTCGCTCCTAAACGTCATCATTCTTTACTACATTACGAGGGAGAGTAAATTCGACAGAAATTGGAGCACGTGGGTGAGCGAAAATTGTCAACTGAATCTTTCATTTTAAAAGCAACCAGGAATGCATACAGCTAAATTGGAATCATAGTGCATAGCTAGCGATTTTTTTCTCAACATACCTAGGCCGATTTTGCGGGAAGAGCTACGAATAATATTTAAGTATAACGTATTTTACCTCGAGAATATTAAATCTCGCGCGCACAAAACCTCACGGTGCTGTTATCAAGTATAAACAAGAAGCAATATCTAGTTTACTAGGGAGAAGGTGTCAATTCGCGCCACATTTATAATCTAGCTTTATCTCCAGTCCAAATGTACGTAGGTCCGGAGTTAATCCCCCCTCTAAATTATACCCAGCATCTCATTGGTTCTTGAAAACTGACGTCAGCGCGGCGACGCGAATGACGAAAATTACAGTCATATTTTCCGACTGAGGAGAGGCAGCGAAATATCCCGGGGTCTCCTTTTACGTCCCCCTTTGTATTTTGAAAGAGGGACTGGGACTATGGCGCGCGAATACTGAGGCATCTTATACCTCCTTAATAAACTAAATATCGCTTCTTGGTATATATAAATAAAATCACAGTTCGAAAGACGTCTAACGTCTTAATCGAATTATAACACGTGACGGATAGCAAGTTCTCAACCCCAGCCCACAAAACCCGCATAAAAATTAACACGGAAGGATATGGTTACGCAACGATTCCAATTAGCTGTATTTATTCCTGAAACTACATGGACTTTGTAATTACAAGCGGACTCTCAAAAATATAGTGTATAATTTTTGAAAGTGAGCTTAACACCTCAGGCGCGTGCAGCAGAAACTAAACAATAATTTGAAATTAAATTTATAATGACCTTGAAATACCTAACAACCCCTACAATCCCGTTTCTCGTGCATGATTATATAATTTTGTATCGACAAAGTTTTCACTCAATTTTCCTGTCCCATTTATAAGACATAAACCACAGGAATATAAGGTTCCAAACGACGACGCAGTTAGTCGGGATAATAGCACTGACTTGACACTTTCACGTCATCACGTGCCCTTTCAAATTATTCCGGATGATAACAATTATAAAACCGAGAGAGAGAGAGGAGAGAGAGAGAGAAAAGAGAAAAAGAGAGAAGAATGATAGGAAGTGGGCCATTTGTCGAAGTTCACTTCTAGACAGGATGATAGACTTCCTTTGTAGAAAACCGCGACAAGCTTCGTTGATTCGAAGTTAAATTTTTTTTCCTCTTTCTCTCTCCCTCTCTTTCAAGAAAGCAGCGAAAGGAGTTTAAGAGCGAACTTAGAGGGGAAAAGTGTATGAATACGTAATGTTTAAAGTAATACCAAAGAAAGTATAGTTTTCACTAAAGGGGCTACGAAAAATTCATCCCCCTCCCATATCTAGGTTTAAAACTTCAGATCTACGCAAGTGTTGTCAGGGCCTTCTACGAGTAACTCTTTGCAATCTCTTGACTCATCAACTACCTGGCAACACTGTAGGGGGACGGCAATAACTCCCTCCAATCGAGGGGTCGGACATATAGAGGTAGTTTGTGTACGGGATTTCAAGTTTTTAGGATTTTCAAAGTGATTTCAGGGTAAGTGTACGGAATTTTTGGCCGATGTCCTACCCCTTGCCTTCAATAGAAAGCCTAAGGCTTTCATTAAAAACATTTGTAAGGACAAGTTACAAAGATATTCATTTAACTATTAAATAAATACTATAGACCATTACGGAAATTACAAACAGAGAAACCAACACACAGGGGAGAGGCCGCCATAGGGGTATTCTACCTGGCGCCAATAAGCAACGCCAGAAGGAGCCCTAGTTCGCTACACGCCGAGGGAGGTTAGCCAACTGGCACTGCCTTTAGCGGGGCTTCTTGAGGCGAGAGGGAGAGAGAGGGAGGGAGGGAGGGAGAATACCCATAATGGCGCCTCAGGAAGCTAACAGTTCTGACCCTGAAACGTCACACCCTTCTATCTCTTACTGGAGTTTCATCCCCACCCTAACGGTTGGAAACAGTATTCTACGCGCAAAAAATGCCAACCAGAGAGGGGCTGAGTGACGTCAGACTATCTCTTCCCCTTAGCCAGTTGTTAGCTCCCTATATGTAATTTCCGAAATGGTCTATACCAAAGATTGTCGGTCTTTTAGCCCAACTGGGCCTGAAGGCATTTCGATCGTATTTTTTTAATAAAATAAAAAAAGAAATGAAGAAAAAATATTCCCGACAATTAAGAAAGATTTCGTGGGAACTTTCAAATTCCTGTTTCCGTCACGAAGGGCAATCTCACAACTTCTTCAATTTGCCTTAGCTCTCTCTCTGTCTTAAGACGCTCATTAAGAAAATTTAAGTTTTTTTCTTTCTTTCTCTCTATCTCTATTAGGACTAAAGATACAACCGAACTTTACATCAAAACCAACCATACTAATACACGTAAAACAGTTTAAACCGCGGTGCAAACTAAGATTGGAAGGTATTTTATCTCGATTGTTATAGACCTAACATTAAATGAAAAAAAGAAAAATTAAACAAAAAACACCTGTTTTTATAAAATGACATAAGAATACCTAATAAATCTCGAACTTTCTTTCGCACGCGTTAATTAACTTTGCTAATTATTTCTTAAAAACACTACTTTAATATTGAAAATAATTGTAGTATATTATAATTCAAGGGGTTAAAATTTAGGCTTAACTAAATAGTCGTCTACTACAACGAAATTTCTCTTGACACAGTTATACCTCTTACACCTCGGGTTTAGCGACAATATTTTATTTATTTATTAATTGGTATAAATTAGGCCAATATTGGCGTTACATCCCCGTATAGTCCTTACCCTCTCAATACCACTCTATAGTTTTGAAATAGTAAGAAGAAACAAGGTGGAATGTGGGGATATTGGCGCAATAGATTAACCACGGTTCATACAATTTTTGGAAAACAAATTTCCCTGAGATTTCCAGGTTTTTCCCCCATATACTTCCCTGAATTTTCCAGGTTTTTCTCGTATATGGAGTATCCTATAACGAAGGAGGGGGGGGGCAAATATGACTATTAAATAATCAATGGACATCCCCGTATCTCTAGTAGAACCAGAGTTATGAGCCTCCAAAGTATAGTGTAATGTTAATCCTATGGAGGGAATGTTCACGAACATTTTGCTTAATTACTCGGCCCCCGTTTGACGCAAATTTCCCTGAATTTCACTAAAAATTCTAAATTTTCCTGAGGTTTTTGTCAACTATTTATTTCCCTGATTTTCCAGGTTTACCAGGTTTGTATGAACCCTGTTAACGCAGGGTTGGCAAAAATCCGGATAATTTGAATAAAATCCAGACCAGTGGTTTTTATTGGATTAAACCGGATTTTATTGGATTTATCCGGATTATTTAAAAACACGAGTCATTTTAGGTTTTTTTGAAGGCAAAGTACTTCTGTTTAGCTCTTATTTGGGTTTTGGGGCACTCCCCGACCCCTAGCCCAGGTTCCAATACAAAATCGTCTTCTGCTAAAATGTTTTCATGAAATCTATTTCTTAATTTTCTTTCCTGAGTGCACGAGCCTAACACTAGCGCGGCTCCAGTGGATCCCTTACTAGGGGACTTTCCTTCTAAACTCCGGGTTTGGCTTGGCAAAGGCTAGTGGGCGGGATTTATACATGCACGTATAAATCCCGCCCACTAATGCCTCTAGCTTTCCCAAGCCAAAACTGGAGTTCGTAAGGAAAGTCAACTTGTAGGGGATCCACTGGAACCACGTTATGCTTTAAGTTCGAGTAATACTGGTAATATATTGTAAGCTGTAACTGGACAGTAACTGCTAACATAACTATTAGTTTTATCATTTATAATAAGTAATCTTTAGTTATCGCTTCATATATTTTTGCCTTGTTTCTGGTTTTATTTTATTTTTATGGCACAAAATTGATTTTTCCCCATTCATAATTAAGCCGGATATTTTAGGTGGATTTTTTAAAGTGGATTAATCCGGATTAAACCAGGTGGTTTAAACCGGACTGGATAGGTAGTTGCCAACCCTGTGTTAACGGCAACATAACGTTATTCCCAAAGGACCCCTAACACTTGTCAAAATTTACGAAACTTCCATTTCAGTATCTTAGAGAATTTTATAATTAAGAAACGTCTGCAAACGTAGATACGGGGTTTTCTTAAACCTACGCGTAATTCCCACGCGAGAGGGAACTTTTTTTTCACTTTCTTTGACAGTATCGAGGGGCTAATCACCGCTCACGATTAGGTAGAACGCGGCAACGCGCAGCCAAGCCAACAGAAGCGCGCGCTGGCTTCCCCCGTTACTTCTTAGATGGTTACCCTCGCTTCCCTACTTCTTATTATTACAACAGCGATAAATCGATATTTTGAATTTAGTAAGAGTCCCACATTTTTTTAAAAGAGAAATAAATACCCACGCCGATATAAAGACACTTTGGCACCAATCACTAAACTAATTTGCATATTATTGAGACATTAGGTGAATATCTACGCGATTCCTAAACGTTCAGGAGTATTTGCAACGCAGTTGTATATAAAATTACCAACCGTTCGTTACCGGCGAATAAAATGCGAGATAAGATTACGGTTGGTAGAAAGCTATCTGTCAAGTTATGCTAATCGAAAATTTTGGGAAATTACACAAAAAGGCGGGAAATCTATAGAAAAAGGCGCAATTTAGGCTTAAAAAGGCGGGAAGTCGAGTTGAATAAAAATAAACAAGGCGCGAATTAAGGATAATGGCGGGAATTAGGCCTTAAATCTTAAAGAATGAAAGATAAAAAGAATAATTTTCTTACCTTGTAAACACAGAACACGGCAGCCATCTTGTTCCAGTCGCCTGTACAGGGTGAGTAGAACGCTTTGATCTATTCGCGAGCCCAAATCCTGGGAATCAGCGTCATAAATAACAACAGTGTGCGTTTTCCATTCAGTTTGGAATTTGTGACGGCAAGCATCGTCGCGTATCAAGCTGGCTATTTGAAATTTGCCATTGGCCAGTCGCCTCAGCATCAGGTGCGAAGCGGGCAAGCTGACGTTAATGGAGCCGCTCAAACGATGCCGCCGGAAGTCCACCGCGGAACGGCAGTCCACTAATAATACCGGCGGTTTACGCGAGTCCGAACGGATTTGTTCGACCAATGACGCCCCGGTTATGCATGTTTCACCTTTCTCGTCCAAATAATCCAATGAAGGCATTTTCATCTAAAATTTAATCAAAACAGACCTATTCAAGTTTCGCGTTTAAGTAACTAATTAATATACTATCAAGTATCAAGTATTTAAATATCAAAGAGTGGCAACTTATTACGCGTAAATATAATTCCAATGTATTTTAAATGTTTAATTAACTGAAATCATGGCCAAATTAAATTACAAGTTTCACTTAATTCTGGTTTATTTTAATCACAGGCTTTTAACTTTCAAAATTAAGATAAATATTACGAGTTAAGGGCTTAAAATCACTTATCCTAGTAGCCTAAAATCATTAGGTTTTTAAGAACTAGGCTTAAGTTCTTTACGTTCTTCAATTGGATTAATTCTTTTTAAAAATGATCTACCTAGAACTACATAGGAAATCACGGTCACGGCGAAAAATACCGCATCGTATTTTCTACGCGAATCAAAAAGGGGATGGGCGATTTACTGGTAGGAGCATGCGCTACGCATTTCCGCCAAAGGCCTAACGACCCCCGAGAAAAAATCGAATCACCGAAGTCAATTTTACCCGATGACTTCTATCTCCAGTTTGGCTAAATTCAAGAATAGCTCCCGGGGTTAGGTTAGGTTACGTTAGGTTCGGTTGGGTTAGGTTAGGTTTAGCCGAAAATAAGCAGTCGACATTTTTTATAGCATAAATTGTGCCATCTTCTACCCAGGGCAATTAAAATTAAAACTAGCTCTATCTTCCTTAATAATTGTTTGCCCCAAAAAATTTTTGCACCATAATTTTTTTCGCATTTTTCTCTTTCAGAAGAAAAAAAAATTTTTAAAATCCGTCACCGGGAGCTATTCTTGAAAACTCCCTCAAGTTTTAACCCCGTAAAATAATATAACAACATTCACAAATACTTCATATATATCCCATCATATAAACGTATATAAAAACCCTTACCGTTTAAAAACACGTTCAAAAAATTCCGATACGTAAAAGTATTATCCACTTGTTGCTTTAAAACAAACTATTCTCGAAGCCCGTGAACTCTACGCGACCGAGGCTTAACGCGGCTTCAATGATATATTTTTTTCAAAGCGACCGACAGATTAATCCCCCCATTTCGACGGCCTTCTCGCTCGAAAATGAAGCCAGAAACTGGCAGAAACCGAGTGTGTCTAGAAGAACGTGCTAGTGGGTGAACGACTGAGTCACGTGCTCTTCACCGACCAATAGCTAGCGAGAGAGTGACGTCGCGTTTCACTCATTGTTTTTAAAGCCAAGAATTAAGTGACTGACGAAACGAAGCACGTGACAGCAGAAACGGCGCGAAGCCGAAGTTGCGTATTTTTTATTTTTATTCATTTATAATTAAAGCGCGTGATAGTAAATTAGAGCTATATTAGGCTTAACGTTATTATATGTTAAGTTTAAACGAAGGGATATTTTAGTCCTAAATTTATTGATGTATTAAGCCTAATTTTTGTGTTTTATTAGGCTTAAAATAGGCCTATTCCTAAGTGTTTTTTTTGTATCAAGTTGTAGCTTTTAAAGGGGGTTCTCTTCAATCTTGGCAGGCAAAGTTACGACTTACAAGATCCGGTTTGGAAGAGAATGTTCTTTCTTACCTTTAAGAGGCGCGTGTGTGGGTGTATTTAGAGGTCAGAGGTCAAATTATACCCAAAAAGAAGAGGTTGGGAATTCGGATACGCTCAGAAAAAAAAGGCTATTCTCCCTGGGAGTAAGTCCTCCCAGATTCTCCATCCCAGAATCCGGACCGGAGATAAGAAAACGGATTTTTTTTTAAAAGAAATACCTGGAACTAAAAGAAACCTAATATTTTCCTTATATCCAATTTATATAGTCGACGAAAATAAACGTTTTCTATCGTTGTCTAGGGAACCTAAAATGTTTTCTAAGCCTTTTGGAATTCTACGAAAACGTAAATTTAGAGGGATGCTCTAAAAAGTCCCTTCTATGGTACAGGATATAACATCTTATACATTAAACTCCAGTCTAGAACATAGTTTGAGATGTTGAGAGAATGTTTAAAAATAGAGTCCCCTAAGCACGCGGCATGGGTACATTTTTTTAAACGTTAGGCTTAGCCGAGTTTATACACAAACCTTCTGTGGGCGTAAAATATATAGCGCGAGAAAAAAAAAAGAAAAAAACAAGGCGGGAAATATTTTTTACGACACGCACGTGCAAACGCGAAGGGCGAAAAGCGCGCGCTTTCAATCTCTTTTTGGCGCGCTATTTCCGGCGCGTAAGAAATCGCTAAGCCTAATTCCGCTGTAAATAATTTAACGAACTCAATTCTATCCGGGCCTAACTTTCATATTATGGCAGAAATTGACGTCGAAACAATGCAAAGTCATATTGAAGAGTGTGTTAGGCCTATTTTTTTTTAAAGAAAAGGTCACTCACTGTTAGGATAAAAGCGGGATAGCGAAAAACTAAAAAAAGTACTTCGCTAATGGTTAAAATATAGCAACCCACTTCTCCCCCATCCTCCCCGAACTACATTTTAGATGAAAGAAACTTTACGCTTAGACTAGAGTGGATTTATAAGATGGTTAAGCTTATATTATGAACCAACGTAACTTTATAGCACTATTGAAGGCTGATAACTACCGAAAATATCCTTTTAATAGTCAAGAGAAAAGTTGAACTTGTTAAAAGAGACGCTAAAAAGTTTGGTGAGGATCCGGGATGGTATGGTATGCTATACTCAAGGGTGGGTGGATGAAGAACCATACATATCCTGCTAAAAAAGGCGAAAGCTGCGGGCTATTTTCCCGGAATTAGGGAAGGGGAATGGCGTATAATATTTTCCCATCCGAACGATTTAGCTTAAAAATACAATTAAATTATCAAAATGAAATGACCTTTCATAACCTATAACATTAACCTCCCCGCTAATATTACTCATCGAAATGCATGATGGGATTAATATCCGGTCGTCCCTTTTTCCTCGGAAATATTTTTATCTTATCAAGGGTGTGTTACATACATACATTCACAAAATTCAAATAAAATTGGATTCAAACGAAAGCGGAGTTTATACCGAAGATAACGTTTCTATAAGTACATTCTAAATCGTATTCTATCCTACTTTAACCTATAGTACAATCTAAAGTTGATAAAAATCGTAAGATAGTCATCTATTTACTTTTACAACTAAGAAAATACGTTCCGTCGACAGAGAAAGAAAAATTTCTAAGAATTTCGGAATGGGGATACGAAATAAATCTTTTGGCGTCATTTTATTAAAAGGACCACTCCCAAAAAAAGAATCAGCGTCTCAAAAGGGTTTAAGCATGGTCCTCCTTAACGTGGGGCTAACCACTCCACTACAAGATCATAATGTAGAATCTTTTAGACCAAATTTAGTAGCATCGCGTGATAACTTGTGATGTATTTACTTAGTAAAACTAAGTTCTCAAGAAGTTCGTGATAAACTTCAGAATAGGAAAATGGCATCCCCCACCTTTAACTGTATTAAGTTCTATTACTAGATTATAAGATGGTGCCTCTACAAAACTTCGCGTACCCGAAATTCATCACGAAGTTATACTAAAGATAAAGGCGGGTATCCGAATAAATACTAAATATACGCTGGGCTTTAAGCCTGGTACAATTTTAAAGTTGAAATTTTCATTTCAAGCCTAGAAATCAATCAAAGTTTACCCCGCTGTTCATTGGTTTCATATGGACGGTACGGAGTTGTAGTTTAGGACTGGTACGAGTGGTACCAGAGGGTATTTCAAGCCTTTAGCAAACACAACACGGGAGCGCGGGAAAAACTTACTGAGAAAAGTCAGTGGATGTAAACAAATGTTGGATTCACGTGGCGCCGACTTGCCAAGACAGAAATTCTGGTTTTTTTTACTCTTAGAACCATAAGTTCATAAGATATGTTCACCATAAGTTTGTCACTGGTAACTTAGAAACTGGAGCTTGTCATGAAGTGAGTGAGGTAGGTCATAGATTCGAGGTAAAGCGAAGGCGCCTGGTGAGGCACTGTCAAAGGCCTACAAAACTAACCGACAGTAGTCAATAGAGAGCTTTCAGTTGGAGGAGGAGCTGAGCCTCGTGACATAATTTACGCCGCCATATTGGTGGGTTTAAAGCAGGAATGAAGCTGAGACCACCCACCCAATATGGCTACCAGAACAGCGGAATGACTTGGGAGGGTGTGACGTACTACTATCCCATTTGCAAGCTCTCTATTCTCTCTTGTCGTTCTGCTAGAACTAGCTCGAGCTGTGAGTCTCTCAGTAGCATTACGAAGTATAGGTAGTGTCATACTTATGGTAGGAACATATCACTTATAAACTTATGATAGAACTTATAATTAGGACGAACACTTTGGGTTGGTTGGTTGGTTGCTTACGCGGGATTTTATTTTTTTCTTCTTCTTGGCTATGGTTTTTCTCATCGCGTTAAAATCAAAGACAAAGTTGAGGGTGGGAATGAACTAAACGGGCTTTACAACAATTCCTAGAATCTATCTTGAAGCTTTCATGGTTTTTCTTGGCTCTAGATAGCGGAAGTAACGTTAGAACCTCCTTACTCTTAGTGTTACTGCTCTACCTTGAACTAAAATTGCTAAACTTGCTCCAAATCATGTCAAAAAATATCCAAAAGATGAGAAATCTCTTCTTTTTTTACCAATTTTGTGGTATTATTATTTTTTATCGACTAAGGAAAGCTCCTTCAATTTGTTGACTATTACGTCATCATTTCGCGGAATATCTAAGTGAGTGTAGGAAGAGTTTTCCAAACCTTGACTATATATTTATCTTTAATCTTACCGCCAACATGATTTGCGAAATATTTGGAGAGGGTTTGGAATAAATTTCTCAATAATTCCGACGATCGTATCTATCAAGTTTTGTCGGGTAAAACATTATCTAATCTGTATGACAATATTATTAGTAACAGGAGTACGCATAACTAATTATTCAACAACAACCGGATGCGCGGGAAACAAAATAAAACGGAAATCGTATTTAGCATAATAGTTTATCATTTTTGAGTGGTTAGGCTAGGCAAAAAATATTCTAGTTCATTTATCCTACTCGGAAATTAGGTGAATCACGATAAAAAACAAGTGTTTAGTGTTAGTTTTCGTAGTAAATAATGTTGCAAACGCACGCACACTTTCGACTAAAGATAAATATAACTTGTATCTCCCGCTCCCTTCTTTTGGTAGGCTAGGAACCTAGTCTAGTAAAAGTTTAGCCTTAAAATTACATAAAAAAAATGCTTCGAACCGTGTACATTTCTAGGAATTTAACCTCGAAAATCGGGCTGGTGATTTTTCAAACTCTCCTACGCTTTAACTCATTTGCATATTGTAACAAAAGGCAGAGAGCACTCAGCAGGAGGGGCAATGCATAGTAAAAAAAAAAACTTTAAAAGATACACGCCCATTTTGAAGCCAATGTGGATGCCAAGCGTCATTATCCCCAGATATCGCGTTTTTAAGATGGACAAAGAAATATAATAATACCTTTTGAAGAAATCCTTCATTGTTCTCGAATTTGGTTAGGCCTAATTAACGAAACGCGCATTTATATTTTACTTAGAATTGTATTATTGTTATTAATTTTCAAGGTGATTCGCGACTGTAACCACGTTTGAAGTCGATTACCGACCGACTTGCGTTATGACGCCAAATGGAGCAGACGTCAAAAAACTCAAAATATTTCGGTAAAAATTCGAGTTGCTAGCGCCATCTATCGTGTGGCAGTTCAACCAAAGCTGAGTTTAACTTCGTGACCCCGGATATTTGGCGCCAAAATTGAAAAGGTCAAACTCACGTGCAAGGCTTAAAATATACGCTAAGCCTAATTTAGAAGTTAAAAACCCCTAAAACTGATCAAATTACGTGAAAATTAACCTAAAAACATAAGAATATGAAAGAAATATTGTAAATTTCTTATAATACTATTAAAATATAATTAAACACGAAATTTGTGTCAAAAATTAATATTTTAACCAAATGTTAAACCCAAAAAAGGATGTAATTGTATTAAAATTAACCCAGAAACACGTTTTATCCATGATAAAATCGAAATAAAACACAGGAAACACGAAAATGCTTGTAAATTAACCTCATTAAGGATAAAGAGGTGAATAAATAAATAAAATTATGGATGAACTATGTAAAAAAGAGAGAGATAAGCTTACTACTTACCTCAGGGAGGTTAAAACTTAAAAAAAAAAATAAAAAACGATAAACTAATGTAGAACTAGTATTAAATAAATAGTTTTAAAAACACACCACCTCTGAGGTAGTAACCTCTTTAAATTGAATGAAAAAAAAAAAAACTTTGTCATATCTGGAAAGATTAATTAGTTTTATCTAAAACGTTTTTGATAAAAGATATTTATTTATGACTTTACAAGTTTACAATTGTTTCTTATCACACACGAATTTTATATTATGAACTTGAAAAACAATATTTTATGACTTTGGAAATTGGAATGAAACAACCTACTTAAAATAAAAGAAATTAAAATTGCAAAAGGAACTGAACGAAATGAAACTAATTCTAGGTTAAATTAAAATATTATAAAGGGTATTCAAATTTCCATGAACACAAGTGAACAACAAAAATGAAGAAAATTAGAATAACTAAGAATATACATAAAAATATATTGGAAATTTAGTATTTTTCACTTCTCGTAATTTCCTTGAATGTTCAAAGCATCTTCCACAATAACCAAACGTTTTCCATAATGCTGATGCTCTGAAACATTTAAAAATTTCAAATTAATTTAATTAAGATGATGAATTTATTGATTTAATTAAACATACGTGAGTTAAAAGATCCAATTGAGATACTATATGTTCCAAAGTTTGTAAAATCGCTGGATCTGTGTTAGAAGCTGCCGAAGATGGAGGGATATTTTCAATATTTGGTGATACTGATTTTGCTTTAGTTGGAGTTTTGTATTTCCCATATTAGGCTTAATATTGCGGAAGTAATTCAATTAATTAATTAATAAATCTTCATTAGTTAATAAATAATTAATCAATCTAATCACCAATTGGAAGCTATTTTGATTATGGTCAACTTCAGTGACCTCAGGTTGAGTTATACTCTTTTTTAAGGTTACTTGGCATCAAACTAATAATAGCATAAATAAATATTTAAATAAAATTAATTAATTTCTAAAAGCATTAATTAATAATTATTTTAATTACTTCTCTGTATTTGCTGGGATAATTTGAATCCATAATAGAAACATCAGGTTTAGCAACTTTACGATCGGGAAGAATGTCACTTTCAAAATTAGTTTTCCAGACCATGACCTAAATTAACTAATTATATAAGTAATTAAAAATAAACAATTAATTAATAGTTAACCCACCTGTTTATCAGCTCCTCCAGAAGCGAAAATATTCTCCATTTGGGAAAAAAGCAACTCCATTAACGGCAGTCTTAAAATACAAAGTAAATTATTTAATTTATTATTAAACTAACCTAATTAGAGACTAATTATTTCATTTAATTAGGAGAATATTTAAACATCTTACATTGGTCCTAATAATAAAAGTGTATAAAGGCCTTCCTTCTAAAAGATCCAAAATTTTCAAGTTGCAATCGTTAGAAAGGTCAATAAATATTTTCCAGAATGGTGGAATGAAATTCCATTTACAGTTCCTTTGTGAACTAATTAAATACAATTAAATAAATTAAATTAGAGATCTTAAAAACTTTAATTAAGTAAAATTACTATTAAGTATAAACTAACCTTGATAATGTTGAAGCAGTTTTTTAACTCTATATCCCAAACTCTTATAATATCATCAATAGCGGCAGCGATACAAGTTCCACTTGGATGGAAAGCCACTGATTTAACACTCCTATAATTAATTATAATAATTAATAAAACAGTTAATGAACTCAATTAACATGACAATAAAAATTAATTAGTATTTTGCTTACCCAATTTGTTCAGGAAAAGTATGAACCGTAGTTTTGGACGTAAATCCCAGATTTTAATTTGTTTATCATCACTTCCGTTACTATTAATCGACCATCTGATGCAAATTTAGCGCATCTGACCCATTTACGTGTTCAGCCATAGATGAAACGAATCTTGTCGATTTGTGGTCCATAATTTGACAGATTTATCGTCAGAAGCAGTGAGAATGTTGTTACCATCAGGTGAGAAATCAACGGAACGTACTGCTCCCGTATGACCCTTACATACAGTTGATTCCCCCTTCCTACAAAGTATTTTATTTAATAAATAAATTTCAAGTGTAGTAGGCTTAGCGTTAGGCTTACATGTTAGGGGCCCAAAGTCTAAACAGTTCTATCCCTAGAAGCTGAAAGCTAGGAGTGTTCCCGATGGACTAAAGGCAACGCAATTAACGGCATCCTTAGGGGCAAGAAAAAACGATACGCCTTAAACTTTGTTTAAAGTGCCATACCATGACTGAACTGTCAGCGCTTCCCGAAGCTGAAAAATTAATTAAATTTGTTGTTAAAGATGTTGAAGACATTAAATTTGATATAAGATAACGTAATTAATTACCAAGCTGCTTCATGTTAGGGTTAAGTCAACACTAAGAACATTGTCACGATGGCCTTTAAAATGTCTTTCCAAGCTCGGA
>JAEQBA010000294.1:0-17625 GCA_019434445.1 Phalangium opilio | reverse complement strand
TTAAGCAGCGTCGAGCGCAGTCATTACTTGGGAGGGAGACCACTTAGGACACTGCGTGCCGTTGGCTTTTTTACTTTTTTTTCCTCTTTTAAATTTTAATAGATATGTAAAAAGCAACAGGTTTCTTTTTGTTATGTTTTAAAATGATGAAGGTTAATTTGTCTCACTTATTTAAACTTCGAATTATTAAATAGCACCTCTCGCAACGGCCATATCACGCTGAAAACACCGGTTCCTCGTCCGATCACCGAAGTTAAGCAGCGTCGAGCGCATACGTACTTGGGAATACTGCGTGCCGTTTGTTTTTTCACTTTTGTTTCCTCTTTTAAATTCCACCAGATATGAAAAAAGCAAACATATCTTCTTTTTGTTATTGTTTTATAAAGATGAAGGTTATTAAATTCAAATTATTAACTAGCACTCTCGGCAACGGCCATATCACGCTGAATAACACCGGTTCTCGTCCGATAACCGAAGTTAAGCAGCGTCGAGCGCAGTCAGTACTTGGGAGGGCGACCACTTAGGAAACTGCGTGCCGTTAGCTTTTTCACTTTTTTTTCCTCTTTTAATTCCATAGATATGAAAAAAGCAAACATATTTCTTTTGTTATTGTTTTAAAAGATGAAGGTTAATTTGTCTCACTTAATTAATTCGAATTATTAATAGCACTCTCGGCAACGGCCCATATCACGCTGAGAACACCGGTTCTCGTCCGATCGCCGAAGTTAAGCAGCGTCGAGCGCAGTCAGTACTTGGGAATACTGCGTGCCGTTTGCTTTTTCACTTTTGTTCCTCTTTTAAATTCCACCAGATATGAAAAAGCAAACATATCTTCTTTTTGTTATTGTTTTATAAAGATGAAAGTTAATTAATTCAAATTATTAACTAGCACTCTCGGCAACGGCCATATCACGCTGAATACACCGGTTCTCGTCCGATAACCGAAGTTAAGCAGCGTCGAGCGCAGTCACTACTGGGAGGGAGACCACTTAGGAACACTGCGTGCCGTTGGCTTTTTCACTTTTTTTCCTCTTTTAAATTTTAATAGATATGTAAAAAGCAAACAGTTTTCTTTTGTTATTGTTTTAAAATGATGAAGGTTAATTTGTCTCACTTAATTTAATTCGAATTTTACTAGCACTCTCGGCAACGGCCATATCACGCTGAAAACACCGGTTCTCGTCCGATCACCGAAGTTAAGCAGCGTCGAGCGCATCAGTACTTGGGATACTGCGTGCCGTTTGCTTTTTCACTTTTGTTTCCTCTTTTAAATTCCACCAGATATGAAAAAAGCAAACATATCTTCTTTTTGTTATTGTTTTATAAAGATGAAGGTTAATTAAATTCAAATTATTAACTAGCAATCTCGGCAACGGCCATATCACGCTGAAAACACCGGTTCTCGTCCGATCACCGAAGTTAAGCAGCGTCGAGCGCAGTCAGTACTTGGGAGGGAGACCACTTAGGAACACTGCGTGCCGTTGGCTTTTTCACTTTTTTTCCTCTTTTAAATTCCAATAGATATGAAAAAAGCAAACATATTTTCTTTTTGTTATTGTTTTAAAAAGATGAGGGTTAATTTGTCTCACTTAATTTAAATTCGAATTATTATCTAGCACTCTCGGCAACGGCCATATCACGCTGAAAACACCGGTTCTCGTCCGATCACCGAAGTTAAGCAGCGTCGAGCGCAGTCAGTACTTGGGAATACTGCGTGCCGTTTGGTTTTTTCACTTTTGTTTCCTCTTTTAAATTCCACCAGATATGAAAAAAGCAAACATATCTTCTTTTTGTTATTGTTTTATAAAGATGAAAGTTAATTAAATTCAAATTATTAACTAGCACTCTCGGCAACGGCCATATCACGCTGAATACACCGGTTCTCGTCCGATAACCGAAGTTAAGCAGCGTCGAGCGCAGTCATTACTTGGGAGGGAGACCACTTGGGAACACTGCGTGCCGTTGGCTTTTTCACTTTTTTTTCCTCTTTTAAATTTTAATAGATATGTAAAAAGCAAACAGGTTTTCTTTTTGTTATTGTTTTAAAATGATGAAGGTTAATTTGTCTCACTTAATTTAAATTCGAATTATTAACTAGCACTCTCGGCAACGGCCATATCACGCTGAAAACACCGGTTTACTTCCGATCACCGAAGTTAAGCAGCGTCGAGCGCATACAGTACTTGGGAATACTGCGTGCCGTTGGCTTTTTCACTTTTGTTTCCTCTTTCAAATTCCACCAGATATGAAAAAAGCAAACATATCTTCTTTTTTGTTATTGTTTTATAGTGATGAAAGTTAATTAAATTCAAATTATTAACTAGCACTCTCGGCAACGGCCATATCACGCTGAATACACCGGTTCTCGTCAGATAACCGAAGTTAAGCAGCGTCGAGCGCAGTCACTACTTGGGAGGGAGACCACTTAGGAACACTGCGTGCCGTTAGCTTTTTCACTTTTTTTCCTCTTTTAAATTCCAATAGATATGAAAAAAGCAAACATATTTTCTTTTTGTTATTGTTTGAAAAAGATGAAGGTTAATTTGTCTCACTTAATTTAAATTCGAATTATTATCTAGCACTCTCGGCAACGGCCATATCACGCTGAGAACACCGGATCTCGTCCGATCGCCGACGTTAGCAGCGTCGAGCGCAGTCAGTACTTGGGAATACTGCGTGCCGTTTGCTTTTTTCACTTTTGTTTCCTCTTTCAAATTCCAACAGATATGAAAAAAGCAAACAAATCTTCTTTTAGTTATTGTTTTATAAAGATGAAAGTTAATTAAATTCAAATTATTAACTAGCACTCTCGGCAACGGCCATATCACGCTGAATACACCGGTTCTCGTCAGATAACCGAAGTTAAGCAGCGTCGAGCGCAGTCACTACTTGGGAGGGAGACCACTTAGGAACACTGCGTGCCGTTGGCTTCTTCACTTTTTTTTCCTCTTTTAAATTTTAATAGATATGAAAAAAGCAAACATGTTTTCTTTTTGTTATTGTTTTAAAATGATGAAGGTTAATTTGTCTCACTTAACTTAAATTCGAATTATTAACTAGCACTCTCGGCAACGGCCATATCACGCTGAATACACCGGTTCTCGTCCGATAACCGAAGTTAAGCAGCGTCGAGCGCAGTCAGTACTTGGGAATACTGCGTGCCGTTTGCTTTTTCACTTTTGTTTCCTCTTTCAAATTCCGCCAGATATGAAAAAAGCAAACATATCTTCTTTTTGTTATTGTTTTATAAAGATGAACTAGCACTCTCGGGAACGGCCATATCACGCTGAATACACCGATTCTCGTCCGATAACCGAAGTTAAGCAGCGTCGAGCGCAGTCATTACTTGGGAGGGTGTTGGGATTCTAGGAAATCCTAATTATTTTTGAACTATATATTTTTTATTTCTACAATTTAAAGAAGAAACACTTGTAATATTTTGAAACTCTTCCGAACAAAGAAGGACCATATTTTCCCCCAAGTTTAAGATAAAATTTAACAAAACCAGAAGTTCTATCCCTTTTAACTTACCGAAAGAGAGAGTTTTCTTGGCTTCCAAATTGTCACGAAGGAACGGCAGGGGCAATAAAACTATAGTGCTCGAGTTGGCTTTTAGCGAGCCCTAAAAAGGACCACCCTGTATTTTGGGAGAGCGGAGAAAACTCTCCCTTGCTCTTCTATAATAAAACGAAACCCCTAACCCTTAGGGGACAATCTTTACTCAAGAAAGAGAAAAAGAAGCCAGAAGATCGACTGACTTTGAACTGTTCAGATCGAGTTATTCTTAGCGAATTCCACATTTTGTACTTGTTATTTGTTTTGGAAATTAAATTCACATTTTCGTTAAATATAAAAGAAGGTATCCTTTCGTCTCGATTAATAACATGGTGCCGAAACCCGGGACCTTTAGCTTATAAAGTTTAATCGCGAGTTAGAGGTTTTAATAAGAAGACGCAACCAAGGCGGCGAACGAAAGGATAATAATATGGCGGACGAAGAAGGTGATCGGGATGAAAACGAGCTTCATCAGAATATGAGAAGGAGGACAACCTATCGAGGACAAGTCACAAGATGTGTGAATAAAATAGAAGAAGAGTTATCGCGGAATGAATCGAACTTTGTTCTCATAGAAGCGTACATGACTCAACTTAAGAACAAAGAAGACGTGTTAATTGAATTAAACGGCAAAATTTCCCCGTTTATAATGGGGGACGAAGAAGAAGAGGAAATCGAAGAAGTCGAGAAATATTTGGATAAAGTGATCGTGTGCAGAACTCGCGTAGCGCATGCTGTAAAGAAGGTCAACGCGACGGAAACTGTGTCAATATCATCGGGAGGAAACGGCGGGAGAAATACGAATATAGCTTCGACTCAAAACTCACAGAATATATCTGCACCGACTGTTATTCAGGTACCGGCAATTAATAATTTACCTCGATTGGAAATAGCGAAATTTGATGGAACTCGTAGTGAGTGGGAAGATTTTTGGTCTCAGTTTGACGTCGCGGTACATAGTAACTGTACTCTAAACCCCGTTAACAAGTTCGTGTATTTAAAAAGTTATCTAACCGGCACGGCTTTGAACTCTGTAAGAGGTCTTTCGCTCAACGAAGATAATTATTACGGGGCTGTAGACAATTTGAAGAGACGATTCGGCAAAAAACAAGTACTAGAAACAGAACATATTAACAGATTAATCAACATTACGCCAGTAAGTAAAGGGTTTGACGTTAACGCTCTGCGAAGATTTGTGGACTCGTGCGAAGTTGAAATTAAGAGTTTACAAACACTCTGGAGAAGTGGCGTGGGAGATTCGGATAAATATGGCTCGTATTTATGTCATAATTTATTAAACAAGTTACCGGACGATATCACCCTAGAGTTTTATCGGAGTGGTGAAGAAGACGGAGAACTCGAGATAGAGTCATTGCTTGAATTTTTGCGAAAGGAACTTAGATGCCGTGAGCGAGCAATGACCTTTAAGAAAAAACATTACGAAGAAGAATTCACATCGAGGCCTTCAAAAGGCTATTACAATAACATGACGGCTAACGGCGGGAATCTGATTAAAACGGACAGACAGCAGTCTAACGGGCATAGGACATCATCGGCTTCAATGTTGACAACCGGCGCGGATTCATCTTGTCTATTTTGTGGAAAGTCAGGTCATAAGGCGGAACAATGCAAGACTATACGAAGAGTTGAGGAAAGAAAGCAAATTCTCAAAACCAAAGGTCAATGCTACAAATGCGTTTACGGTAAACATCTTGCTAAATATTGCAACCCACCATTCAAGTGTAACAATTGTGGCGGGAAACATCATGCCGCCGTTTGCGAAAAGGAGATAACCACGAAGGAGAACCACAATGAGAAAGATGAAACAGATAACACTCAAGTACAACAAGCTGTCAACATGGTGAAAATGGTCGAACCCAAGGTAGGACAAACAGTCTTATTAAAAACGGCAACCGTTAGAGCAGAGGGGGAAGGAGGCAGCTGTAATGTAAGGCTGATGCTAGATGATGGGAGCCAGCGCACTTTTGTTAAAGAAGAAATTTCTAAGAAGCTCAAACTTCCGGTCATTGGGGTAGAAGATATTCAAGTGCATGGATTTGGAGAGCCTCCTAAACTAATGAGGTACCGAAAGGTCAAAATTAAGTTGAAGAGTTTGGTCAATAACAACTACATAGAGCTAGACGCGCTAGAAACACCCATTATAAATTCGGCAGAATTCAGAGCCCCCGGAGAAGAAATTTATAAAATCATGGCGAAGAAAAGTTTTCCGTTAGCGGACCACATTGACCAAGTGGGCGGAGTAAACAGCGAAATATCAGTGCTTATTGGATCGGATTTCTATTGGAAAATAATTAACTGTCGGTATGAAAGATTAAGCGAATCATTAGCGGCCATAGAAACGATTTTTGGATGGGTACTCAACGGGCCTACTGACAGTGTTTACTCAACCCCAACGGTGGGAGCATCAACAATATGCGTAAATTCCGTAATGGTGACTACCATTGAAGATGCTGATGTGATATCAAAGGATCTACGGCTTTTCTGGGAACTCGAATCCCTTGGTATAAAAGATGAAGGCTCAGAAGTCCTATCAGAGGCTGACCAAGTAGTTGTCAAAGAATTTAAGAAGAATATTCAATTTGACGGGAAAATGTACACGGTACATTTACCATGGAAAACTGAAAAGTCGGCTCTATCGAATAATTACGTTAATTCGAGAAGAAGATTAATTGGTTTGGTTAAACGCCTACAGAAGGACCAAGTTCTATATGAAGAATACGATCGAATTTTAACAGAATATAAAAGCAAAGGAATAATAGAAGAGGTTCCAGTGGGGGAAGGAAACGAAGAAATGCCCGAAGGGTTGTATTATTTACCCCACATGGCCGTAGTTGATAATGAGAGACTCACCACTAGAATTAGAATTGTTTTCGATGGGTCTGCTCACGACGCGGGGAATCCCTCTCTAAATGATTGTTTACATCCTGGACCACATCTAACACCAGACATATTAAATGTATTGATCAAGTTTCGCTCTCATAAAATTGCTGTGGTAGCGGATGTCGAAAAGGCATTCTTACAAATTGGGCTTGAAGAAAGCGATCGGGATTCGGTACGCTTTCTTTGGATTGACGGGACACTCCCTCAAGCGGGAGAAAGTCTGAAGATAAAGAAATATCGGTTCACGAGGGTCCTTTTCGGTGTCACCTCTAGTCCCTTTCTTCTAAATGGAACGATGCGTTTCCACACAGAGAAATATACCGAATTGTACCCTAAATCGAAGGAAGCGTTGGAAAACGACACGTTTGTTGATGACTTGATATCGGGGGCAAAAACCGAAGAAGAAGCGTATGAACTGAGCTCGAATTCGAGAGAAATCATGTCAGCGGGGGGATTCCGTCTACGCAAATGGCAGACAAACTCCCACCCACTAAGGGAGCTATGGGAAGAAAAGGGCTTTGAAGTGGCCTGTTCGAATGAGAAAATTAGTTTCTCTGAAAAAACTACAATGAAGATTTTAGGCCTCACTTGGGAACCCTCCACCGATTTATTTTCGTTCGAGTCGGAACAGCTTTTGAGCTCTATCAGCGAATTACCAAACACGAAGAGAAGCGTGCTAAAGGCATCGGCAAAAATATTTGATCCTTTAGGATTCCTAGCACCATTCACGATTCGCATAAAGATCTTATTTCAAGAGCTTTGGCAAGAAGGCCTAGACTGGGACGATAAACTATCCGACCCCTTACAGAAGAAATGGGACGATTGGCGTACGGAACTGAATCAAATCGGAAATATCGCGATCCCTAGATATTATTACGCGTTGAATACCGACGTGGAAACCGCTGACATTCAACTACATTGCTTTACCGACGCGAGCCAACGGGCTTATGGTGCGATCGTTTACGTCCGTCGCGTCACGATCTCGGGCGGAATAGCGGTTACTCTTGTAACGTCGAAAACAAGAGTAGCACCAATTAAGAAGGCTACCATCCCGCGGTTAGAATTAATGGGAGCTGTGGTAGGTGCGCGATTGACTTCTAGGCTGTTTCCGCTTTTTCCCGTCGATTCATCTAAACTCTATTTTTGGAGCGATTCAGAAGCAACGGTGCATAGAATAAAAGGTCCAGTCTCAAAATGGGCACCGTTCGTAGCTAACCGAGTCGCGGAAATACAGAAGTTAACAAACCCGAAGAATTGGAGTTATTGTCGCGGAAAAGATAACCCGGCGGATCATTTAAGTCGTGGGCAAAGTATGGAAGGATTGATTAGGAACGAAGAATGGTGGCAAGGGCCAAAGTGGTTACGTTTACCCGAAGAAACATGGCCAATTAAAAAGAAGAAGGAAGGAGATGAGTCTAAAAATGAAGCTCTTAGAAGGATATTGACAGAAGATTTAAGATCAACATACAAGTCTATATCACAAAACGTTTGCAAGGTAAACCCTTCCGAGAGGCTTTTCGAACTAGACAGGTTCGAGAAATTTGAACGAATTTTGCGGGTTACCGCTTGGATTAGGAGATTTGCTAGTATTTGCAAAAACAAGGTGAAACGTACGGAAGAAAATTTGAGCGTGGAAGAAGTTCGGGATGCCCAAACGTTTTGGATAAAAACCATCCAAAAAGAAGAATTTGGATGTGAAATCAAAGAACTAGAAGAAGGAAAGAAATTAACTCGCTCAAAAATATCGACTCTTGACCCTTTTCTGGACAAAGGGGGCGTTCTACGAGTAGGGGGCCGATTAAAAAATTCAGAATTCTCTTATGGAGAAAAACACCCTATATTATTGCCCCCTACCCATAAATTCTCAGAGCTGGTCATAATGGCCGCCCATCGAACGGTTCTTCACACCGGGACCACGGCGACCCTAACCCAAGTAAGGGAGGAGTATTGGATTGTAAGGGCGCGCCAACTAACGAAGAAATGCATAGCCAAATGTGCCACTTGCAAAAGATGGAGAAGCAAACCTCCAGAAGATAAAACGGCTCAGCTTCCCCCCGACAGAATCTTGGACGCTAGAGTTTTTGAGGTTACCGGCATTGACTTTGCGGGACCTTTATACATTAAAGGGGAAAACGATTTGAGGAAGAAGGCCTATGTTGCACTATTTACGTGCGCTGTCACTAGGGCGATTCATCTGGAATTAGTGAATGACCTTTCTACGGAATGCTTTCTACTCGCCCTCAGACGCTTCATATCCAGAAGGGGTTTTGTTCGTATAATCTATACGGACAATGCTAAAACATTCAAACGAGCGGAAAAAGAGATTTCAAGGGTTTGGGAAAAAATTGATCCCAAAAGAGTAAAAGAAAAACTAGGCGTCCTTCGCATAGAATGGAAGTATATAACGGAAAGAGCCCCCTGGTTCGGGGGATTCTGGGAAAGAATG
Organism: Phalangium opilio; assembly: GCA_019434445.1. NCBI lineage: Eukaryota > Metazoa > Arthropoda > Arachnida > Opiliones > Phalangiidae > Phalangium > Phalangium opilio. Next base: position 8,723 of record JAEQBA010000294.1, on the reverse strand, counting down.
GTTGGAACTATGAAGATGGCTCTAAAGAAAAACTTGGGAAAAGCATTTTTAACCTTTGATGAAATGCGAACGGTAATAACGGAGGTAGAAGCGGTCATCAACTCCAGGCCTATCACTTATGTCAACGACGACTCTGGAGACCCGGCTCCGCTCACTCCGGCTCACTTTCTTACCGGAAACAGACTCACGGCATTCCCTCATAACTCTATCGAAAAGGAACCATCAAACACTACCGGAAATCAACTAAGAAAACGTTGGTATCACCAACAAAATGTATTATCTCGTCTCTCGAAACGATGGAAAAAGGAATACATTTTAGATTTAAAGTCACTTCACGAGCTGAAATCAAAGAAAGGGGGAGACATAATTAAAGGAGACGTCGTATTAGTCGTGGACGAAAATACACCACGGCTTCTTTGGAAAATCGCGCGCGTCACTGAAACGCACGTGGGAAGAGACGGACTCGTACGGTCGTGTACGGTTAAAACAGCTCCTCTCGAATCGGTCATTAAACGTCCGATAAAATTATTGTGTCCTCTCGAGGTTTACGATTATTAGTGCGGAAATGAGTGTGAACGGTATACACACTCATTTGGCGGGAGTGTTGGGATTCTAGGAAATCCTAATTATTTTTGAACTATATATTTTTCATTTCTACAATTTAAAGAAGAAACACTTGTAATATTTTGAAACTCTTCCGAACAAAGAAGGACCATATTTTCCCCCAAGTTTAAGATAAAATTTAACAAAACCAGAAGTTCTATCCCTTTTAACTTACCGAAAGAGAGAGTTTTCTTGGCTTCCAAATTGTCACGAAGGAACGGCAGGGGCAATAAAACTATAGTGCTCGAGTTGACTTTTAGCGAGCCCTAAAAAGGACCACCCTGTATTTTGGGAGAGCGGAGAAAACTCTCCCTTGCTCTTCTATAATAAAACGAAACCCCTAACCCTTAGGGGACAATCTTTACTCAAGAAAGAGAAAAAGAAGCCAGAAGATCGACTGACTTTGAACTGTTCAGATCGAGTTATTCTTAGCGAATTCCACATTTTGTACTTGTTATTTGTTTTGGAAATTAAATTCACATTTTCGTTAAATATAAAAGAAGGTATCCTTTCGTCTCGATTAATAACAGAGGGAGACCACTTAGGAACACTGCGTGCCGTTGGCTTTTTCACTTTTTTTCCTCTTTTAAATTTTAATAGATATGAAAAAAGCAAACACGTTTTCTTTTTGTTATTGTTTTAAAATGATGAAAGTTAATTTGGCTCACTTAATTTAAATTCGAATTATTAACTAGCACTCTCGGCAACGGCCATATCACGCTGAAAACACCGGTTCACGTCCGATCACCGAAGTAAAGCAGCGTCGAGCGCATACAGTACTTGGGAATACTGCGTGCCCTTTGCTTTTTCACCTTTGTTTCCTTTTTAAATTCCACCAGATATGAAAAAAGCAAACATATCTTCTTTTTGTTATTGTTTTATAAAGATGAAGGTTAATTAAATTCAAATTATTAACTAGCACTCTCGGCAACGGCCATATCACGCTGAATACACCGGTTCTCGTACGATAACCGAAGTTAAGCAGCGTCGAGCGCAGTCAGTACTTGGGAGGGCGACCACTTAGGAACACTGCGTGCCGTTAGCTTTTTCACTTTTTTTTCCTCTTTTAAATTCCAATAGATATGAAAAAAGCAAACATATTTTCTTTTTGTTATTGTTTGAAAAAGATGAAGGTTAATTTGTCTCACTTAATTTAAATTCGAATTATTATCTAGCACTCTCGGCAATGGCCATATCACGCTGAAAACACCGGTTCACGTTCGATCACCGAAGTTAAGCAGCGTCGAGCGCATACAGTACTTGGGAATATTGCGTGCCGTTTGTTTTTTCACTTTTGTTTCCTCTTTTAAATTCCACCAGATATGAAAAAAGCAAACATATCTTCTTTTTTTTATTGTTTTATAAAGATGAAGGTTAATTAAATTCAAATTATTAACTAGCACTCTCGGCAACGGCCATATCACGCTGAATACACCGGTTCTCGTCCGATAACCGAAGTTAAGCAGCGTCGAGCGCAGTCAGTACTTGGGAGGGCGACCACTTAGGAACATTGCGTGCCGTTAACTTTTTCACTTTTTTTTCCTCTTTTAAATTCCAATAGATATGAAAAAAGCAAACATATTTTCTTTTTGTTATTGTTTGAAAAAGATGAAGGTTAATTTGTCTCACTTAATTTAAATTCGAATTATTATCTAGCACTCTCGGCAACGGCCATATCACGCTGAGAACACCGGATCTCGTCCGATCGCCGACGTTAGCAGCGTCGAGCGCAGTCAGTACTTGGGAATACTGCGTGCCGTTTGCTTTTTTCACTTTTGTTTCCTTTTTCAAATTCCAACAGATATGAAAAAAGCAAACAAATCTTCTTTTAGTTATTGTTTTATAAAGATGAAAGTTAATTAAATTCAAATTATTAACTAGCACTCTCGGCAACGGCCATATCACGCTGAATACACCGGTTCTCGTCAGATAACCGAAGTTAAGCAGCGTCGAGCGCAGTCACTACTTGGGAGGGAGACCACTTAGGAACACTGCGTGCCGTTGGCTTTTTCACTTTTTTTTCCTCTTTTAAATTTTAATAGATATGAAAAAAGCAAACATGTTTTCTTTTTGTTATTGTTTTAAAATGATGAACGTTAATTTGTCTCACTTAATTTAAATTCGAATTATTAACTAGCACTCTCGGCAACGGCCATATCACGCTGAATACACCGGTTCTCGTCCGATAACCGAAGTTAAGCAGCGTCGAGCGCAGTAAGTACTTGGGAGGGCGACCACTTAGGAACACTGCGTGCCGTTAGCTTTTTCACTTTTTTTTTCTCTTTTAAATTCCAATAGATATGAAAAAAGCAAACATATTTTCTTTTTGTTATTGTTTGAAAAAGATGAAGGTTAATTTGTCTCACTTAATTTAAATTCGAATTATTATCTAGCACTCTCGGCAACGGCCATATCACGCTGAGAACACCGGTTCTCGTCCGATCGCCGACGTTAGCAGCGTCGAGCGCAGTCAGTACTTGGGAATACTGCGTGCCGTTTGCTTTTTTCACTTTTGTTTCCTTTTTCAAATTCCAACAGATATGAAAAAAGCAAACAAATCTTCTTTTAGTTATTGTTTTATAAAGATGAAAGTTAATTAAATTCAAATTATTAACTAGCACTCTCGGCAACGGCCATATCACGCTGAATACACCGGTTCTCGTTCGATAACCGAAGTTAAGCAGCGTCGAGCGCAGTCACTACTTGGGAGGGAGACCACTTAGGAACACTGCGTGCCGTTGGCTTTTTCACTTTTTTTTCCTCTTTTAAATTCCAATAGATATGAAAAAAGCAAACATATTTTCTTTTTGTTATTGTTTGAAAAATATGAAGGTTAATTTGTCTCACTTAATTTAAATTCTAGCACTCTCGGCAACGGCCATATCACGCTGAGAACACCGGTTCTCGTCCGATCGCCGACGTTAGCAGCGTCGAGCGCAGTCAGTACTTGGGAATACTGCGTGCCGTTTGCTTTTTCACTTTTGTTTCCTCTTTCAAATCCCACCAGATATGAAAAAAGCAAACATATCTTCTTTTTGTTATTGTTTTATAAAGATGAAAGTTAATTAAATCAAATTATTAACTAGCACTCTCGGCAACGGCCATATCACGCTGAATACACCGATTCCCGTCCGATAACAGAAGTTAAGCAGCGTCGAGCGCAGTCACTACTTGGGAGAGAGACCACTTAGGAACACTGCGTGCCGTTGGCTTTTTCACTTTTTTTTCCTCTTTTAAATTTTAATAGATATGAAAAAAGCAAACATGTTTTCTTTTTGTTATAGTTTTAAAATGATGAAGGTTAATTTGTCTCACTTAATTTAAATTCGAATTAACTAGCACTCTCGGCAACGGCCATATCACGCTGAATACACCGGTTCTCGTCCGATAACCGAAGTTAAGCAGCGTCGAGCGCAGTCACTACTTGGGAGGGAGACCACTTAGGAACACTGCGTGCCGTTGACTTTTTCACTTTTTTTTCCTCTTTTAAATTTCAATAGATATGAAAAAAGCAAACATGTTTTCTTTTTGTTATTGTTTTAAAATGATGAAGGTTAATTTGTCTCACTTAATTTAAATTCGAATTATTAACTAGCACTCTCGGCAACGGCCATATCACGCTGAATACACCGGTTCACGTCCGATCACCGAAGTTAAGCAATACGTGAACAAACAAACCCCTCCATAGAAAATGCATTAGACTATACTTTGCAGGCTCTTAACTCTGTTTTTACTGGAGATACGGCGATGTCCTTTGAGTATGTTATAGTCCAATTTGTCCCCCATCTAATCATACTAAAAACAATGAGCTACGACAAACAGGGGCCGAGTAATTAAGCTAAACGTAAACAAACAACCCGTCCATAGGAAATGCATTAGACTATACTTTGTAGGCCCATAACTCTGTGTCTACTAGAGATACGGGGATGTCCTTAGGATATGTTATAGTCCAAATTGTCCCTCATCTAACCATACTAAAAACATTGAGCTACGACAAACAGGGGCCGAGATATTAAGCAAAATGTTCGTCAACTTTGGTATCGTCTCACTTATTTTTATTATGTTACTTATGATTTTTGCACTAAATTTTGGAGGCTCATAACTCTTGTTCTACAAGAGATAATGGGATCTCCTTTGGATATGTTATAGTACTCTTCGCTCCCCATACAAGGATACTTTAAACTTGAGGCTACCTCAATATCGTCGTCAACTTATTTTTTGTCTCACTTATTGTTAGAAGGTTACTTTTGATTTTTGAAAATAAACTTTGCAGGCTCGTAGTTCTGTTTCTACTGGAGATACGGGGATGTCCTTCGAGTATGTTATAGACCAATTTGTCCCCCATCTAGCCATACTAAGAATTAGGGCTACGACAAACAGTAGTCGAGTAATTAAGCTAATCGTAAACAAACAAACCCCTCCATAGGAAATACATTAGACTAAATTCTGGAGGCTCGTAACTCTGGTTCTACCAGAGATGCGGGGACGTAAATAGTGTGACCTTGACACAAATGTTCGGATAATTATAAAGGTCTTTGCATGTTCCAAGCAAAAAAAAAAACTTCGCGGTTTCGAACCTGTGGCCTTCCGAGAGTGGGGCGGATGCGATAACCGCTACACTAAAGATATGTTATTATTTTTAATCGAAAGAACAGGGTCAAGTAATTAAGCAATACGTGAACAAACAAACCCCTCCATAGGAAATGCATTAGACTATACTTTGCAGGCTCGTAACTCTGTTTCTACTGGAGATACGGGGATGTCCTTTGAGTATGGTATTGTCCAACTTGTCCTTCATCTAACCATACTAAAATATTTGGGTTACGACAAACAGGGGCCGAGTACTTAAGCAAAACGTAAAGAAACAAACCCCCTCCATAGGAAATGAGTTAGACTATAATTTGCAGGCTCGTAACTCTGTTTCTACTGGAGATACGAGGATGTCCTTAGGATATGTTATAGTCCAAATTGTCCCCCATCTAACCATACTAAAAACTTTGGGCTACGACAAATAGGGGCCGAGTACTTAAGTTAAACGTAAACAAACAACCCCTCCATAGGAAATGCATTAGACTATACTTTGCAGGCTCGTAACTCTGTTTCTACTGGAGATACGGGGATGTCCTTTGAGTATGGTTTAGTCCAATTTGTCCCCCATCTAACCATACTAAAAACATTGAGCTACGACAAACAGGGGCCGAGTAATTAAGCTAAACGTAAACAAACAACCCGTTCATAGGAAATGCATTAGACTATACTTTGCGGGCCCATAACTCTGTGTCTACTAGAGATACGGGGATGTCCTTAGGATATGTTAAAGTCCAAATTGTCCTCCATCTAACCATACTAAAAACATTGAGCTACGACAAACAGGGGCCGCGATATTAAGCAAAATGTTCGTCAACTTTGGTATCGTCTCACTTATTTTATTATGTTTTTTATGATTTTTGCACTAAACTTTGGAGGCTCATAACTCTTGTTCTACAAGAGATACTGGGATCTCCTTTGGATATGTTATAGTACTCTTTGCTCCCCATACAAGGATACTTTAAACTTGAGGCTACCTCAATATCGTCGTCAACTTATTTTTTGTCTCACTTATTGTTAGAAGGTTACTTTTGATTTTTGAAAATAAACTTTGCAGGCTCGTAACTTTGTTTCTACTGGAGATACGGGGATGTCCTTTGAGTATGTTATAGACCAATTTGTCCCTCATCTAGCCATACTAAGAATTAGGGCTACGACAAACAGTAGTCGAGTAATTAAGCTAATCGTAAACAAACAAACCCCTCCATAGGAAATACATTAGACTAAATTCTGGAGGCTCGTAACTCTGGTTCTACCAGAGATACGGGATGTAAATAATGTGACCTTGACACAAATGTTCGGATAATTATTGTTGTATAATGTAAAAAACTATGTTAGTTAAAAAACTATTTTATCTATTGGCATAAGATAAAACAAGAGTGAAACCGAGTCTTCCTTATCGGTAGATATATTTCAAGGAAGCACTTCTCTTAAGATCAGCTACCATGTAACAACGCGTAATTTTTATCGTGACAAATAAATCTTTTATTATGCACAAACTTTTATTAAAATAATCAAATAGAAAACAACAACATGGTGTCAGAAGTGGGGTAATTTTTATAATTCAGGCCCAACCACCCACTCGCGTATCGTTACAAATATGATGGCCTCCTTCAAAAGTCCGGAACCTTTTACACCTGGGAACAGTCCAGCGGAAGCCTGGGAGGCTTACAAGGAACGCTTCAAAATTTACGCCATTGCCTCAAAACTTAACAAGGAAGAGCATGAACTGCAACTTAATGTATTTCTACACGTCATCGGTACGGAGGGACTACGGATTTACAAAACACTCTCGTTTACATCGGCAATCGTACGCTACAAAACGTCTATGATGCCTTCGACGCCTATTATAAACCATATAAAACGTAACCTATTCTCGGTACAAGTTCTTTACAACGAAACAAGAGTCAGGCGAACCATTTGAGGTCTACCTGACGAAAATCAAAACTCTCGCAGCCCAATGTGATCTGGACAAACCCAACCTGACGGACTCGCTGGTAGCCACCCAGATTGCGATAGGAACGACCAATGCCGAGGTTCGAAAACAACTACTAAAACTAGAACCACTCTCGCTGGGCCAAGCTATAGCCATAGCCCAAGCTGAGGAAACGTCCATGCTTCAGGCCCAAGTAATCAATCCAACAAAATCCATACTCACCTCCTCATACGGACAGCCAGAGCAGGAATATTCTATGGTACATGAAGTGAATAGCCTCACTAACGTCCAACACTGGCGCGACCGCCAATCTACAAGCCAATATCATGCACAACGGGGTCGGCCAAGGACTCGCAACAACAATTACCACCAAATCGCTCCAGACAGGAACAACTTCCGCCCAACCTCGCAATTTCGATCCGCTGTGCCGCCACGACGTCGACCAAGCCAGAATTCTGCATCTTCAGACCCAACCTGCACACGATGCGGTCTGCGACACCTATCACAACAATGTCCCGCAATGGGATCCACATGTCGGGCTTGCGGAGGACCGAACCACTGGTCAACGGTTTGCCGTGCCATCAATGAACTTAATGCTTATCTACCAATTTCCCGTACCACTGACGAAGAACACGGACACAACATCCGACGTGTAGACGAAATAATGTATGACGACAACCACACAATCCAAAATGACGAATTCTTGTACTTATCTTCTCTGACACTACACGCAACATTTGCAAATCTGGAAGATGACCATCTCTGGCGGGCACAACCCATGGTGGCGAATACACGACCACCTTTAAATCGATACGGGCTCCCAAGTCAACGTTATTCCGGAAGCACTGTACTCTCGGCTACATCCACGGCCCGCCATGTTAACCCAAGACACATAATCAAAGCATATTCTGGGCATGCTGTCGAAGTTCTGGGTATGACTCAACTCATCTGCTCCTCAAACCTCGCCTCCATACCGCTCGACTTCTATATAACGCCAAAGGATCAAACTCCCATCATTGGAGCGAGTGCATCTCGAAAACTCGGCCTAATCACAAGATTACCACACAATGAACATAGCGCAATTCCCCCATTCATGGCACTCCAAACTGCCGTTGGTATTAGGACTCCACCGCAAGCAACCGCGTCCCTACATTCTTGCACAGTGCCACCTGATGTTGCGACTAGCACGCCACAAGAAATAATGAAGAGATTCCCTGATGTTTTGACACGGTAGGAAAACTCCGGGACAACATCACATGAAACTTCGCCCGGATGCGATCCCAACAAGAACACCAGCCCGCAAAATCCCGATCCAACTGATTCCACGGGTTCAAGCCGAAATACAACGCATGGTCGCTGCTCAGGTCATAGTTCCTGTCACCGAACACACAGAATGGCTTCATCCAATGGTAGTGGTTCCCAAACCAGGCAATGACATCCGCATTTGTTTGATGATCATCGCATTTGAACAAGGCACTATTAAGAGAACACTATCCCATGCCAACATCCCAACAAATCTTCTCTGAGTTATCTGACGCCCAAGTTTTCACAGCATTGGATGCCAAATCGGCCTTTTGGCAAATCGAACTTACACCAG
>JAEQBA010000293.1:147503-378785 GCA_019434445.1 Phalangium opilio | reverse complement strand
TGTGTTTCACTATTGAACTAAGATGGCGTTAGTGGTTAATGTCATAATCGGTAGCTTTTTTACTAGCTCCATCGCGCGCGTGATTTTGTTTTGTTAATGTAGAATCTGCAATTTAGTTCAAGAGTTAATGATGTGCCTTGTGTTTGGTAGCGACATCTCCAGTCCATTTATTTTTTTTTATATTTATTACTTTTGAACTCAGATAGCATTACTGCTTAACGTCATTAATTGGCAGCTTATTTTACTAATTCCATCGAGCTTGTTTTGTTTGGCAAACGTCCGTAAAATAACGTTCATAATGATGGTATTCCTTAAGGCGTTTTGAGGAATTTGAATTGATCCAAGGTGATTATGCGGTTAATCACAGTTGGGTTTTTTAGAGTTACGAGTGAAGTACTTGAGGTTTAATCGGGTGGTGAAGGAGGGGGGATTTGGGGTATTTCACCACCCGCGGACACGGGGTAGTCAGTTCCTGTAGGGTAGGCATGCTGACAAGTCCCTTATTCCCTCAAAACTTTGTCGCCCAGAAGCTTGGCTTACAGGAGTGCGCCCAAACTCCCAACATAGTAAAGTACATAATTTAGTAACAAACCATTGCTGTTCTAAATTTTAATAACGTTGAAGCAACTTTTGTTCAAAAAAGTTTTTTTAGCGAATTCATATCTGTTATGAACTTCTATTGTGTTGATGAACTTGAAGGCAAGGCTTGCCAAGCCGTTATATAATTATGCAGGGAAACCAAATAATTGACATGTATTGTTTGGCCTTGATACAGCTTGACGTTCTATAGACACTCGCTCAACCAATACGAAGGTTATTTCTTTGAATATCTTTGCTGTTTTTAATCCAAAGTCGCTCTCATTCTTTGAACACGCCAGTCTAAAGTGTCTGTTGTTTCGGCATAGAAGTTGAATATTTATATTTCTTGATCTGTCTATCGAAGTCTTGTGGTGTTGTTTTTTATAATGATGATGATCATATTTTTTAGCTGTGTAGTTTTAAACTTTTATTTACTGGTAAAGGCTATGATGAATTATCTTTCTGTTGAAGCTTAGCAGCTGGCACGTGTTGATACAATACGCTTGTAATTGTACGAAAATAGTCTTTAAATTGCATGTTGAAAATATGCATTGCTCGTAGCATTTATGTCGAAATAATTTTGTTCTTCGTTATATTAGTTATGTAAAGGGGCGGAGGGGGAGGAGGCGAAAGAAAACTTTACCATTTACTGGCTATTATATGTTCATTTAAATATGAGATTTTGAGGGTCAATTTTTTTAAATTTTGTCAGGCAACTCTTAGCTTTAAGTTTGGAAACAGTGCTGCTAGAACATGACAATTATTGTTTTGCGCGTGGGTTACCAAAGGGACAATGAAAAGGTTATAAAATTTTGAAGAAAAAAAATTATTCCAAAAGGCTTTGCAAATTCTACCCCTGTTGGTTTTACTCAATGCCACCCGTCACTCAGATTACTCCAGCTGGTGAGAAACACAAAGAGAATATGCAAAACTTCCTGGAATATTAATTGTAAAAGAAATGTTTTAGTTATTTTATTTACAAGGGTAATGTAATATATATATATATATATATTGGTAACCGCAATTGGGGAAATAATTCTCAAACTTTATAAAAACAAATTCTCCAACAATAGTAGGATATTAGTTAGTGGGACAAATTAATAAGTTCATATGGCTATTAAATACTTTAAAAATAATTTTTTAAGTGGTATTAGATTGGGTCGGGTACACATTATTGATAAGTTATACAAAGAAAAGGTTATATTAATAAATAATATTTAAACACAAAATCTTCGCTACAGGGGTTAAAATGAAAACAGTATAATATTAGATTAAATTAATTTAGTTTATAAAATCTAGTGGATTTTTTTGGAACGGTTTGAAATTGTTAATGAAAAAAAATATAAGCGTCTTAATGTAAAAAAAATATAGCGCGCTTAAAAGAGAAAAATGGTAGTTGCGAAACTGATATTTAGAGAACTCTTCGAATATATTAATTTTAATCAGTATTTATTTAAAATTTGGATACGAGTGTCTAAATCTCAGTTCAAAAATCTGTTCAATGTTAACTAATAATATGAGTTTGTCTCAATAGTATCACCAGCTTATTAAAGAATTAAATTTAATCACATAGCATTACCAACAGGGGCTACGTTTTTAGCTTGTTTTTACATGAAATACCATTGGGGCAAGACAAAACCCTTCACTAGAAAATTTGAAAATTAATTCAAGAATCATCGCCTTTTTTCGTAACAATAGCATGGCCCTACAATCCTCCTTCCTCTTCTATTCACGGTTATTATAGTCTGGGCAACATCAAAATTATCTCGAACCATTGTAAACCTTAACTTGCTCGAGAATTAACAATTTTACCCAATCATAAATTACTTTAAAGGGAATATGAAACTATTAGTATATCTTTGACAGATATGCTCCTTTCTGGTACGAATATTGAAATTTTAAGCTTTACCCGGGGTAAATTTGATATGGATTCTTCAATCACGTTAGATCCTTTAATGTGTCTGGACTCTTTCCAAGAGCAGAACAGTGACGTCAGTCAAGTTACTGACGAATCTCTCCCTTTTTCTGATCATTGCATCACTGACCTCGTACCAGCCGTTGTCTTTTCTCACAAAGTTCACATAATGTCCCTCGGCCAACGATTGACCTTTATGAATAATCACCCCTTTAGTTTTAAAAAGCATCTTGCTCAAAGTGACATTTTGATTTTCAAAACTTGATATTTTGGTCGAAATCTTAATTGGTCGACCATCTTTGTAATCGCCACGGAGAAGACACAAAAATACGTACTTCCCGCTGGATATCAATACATCACGCTCTTGTATTTTTGGGTTGTTACAAAATACGCATGGCACCTCTGTTAATCTCATCCTTTTTTCTAGAGATTTCCAATCAATTTTATCTCGGTTTTCTAGTGGAAGATTGAAAATGTTGCTTTCAACAATATTCTCCGAATTTTGTTCAACTTGACATTTGGGGCATTTGGTAACGTTTCGCGACTTTGACCAAAAAAGATCTTTTAGAGCCTTAGAGTAATCGGCTTCCATTTCTTGGCTTAGTGTCGTCAAGAGCACCATCAAAAATTCACTGGCGTCTTGTTGATCGTTTTGCGTAAAATGATTTCCAACAGCCATTCTCAGTTCCAACCCTTTACGACTGAAACTTCCTTGAGAACTCTCGATGTCGTTTATCGTGTCATGGAGGCAACGTAAAACTGGTTTTTCAACGAACGATCCATTGTAAGACTTAACCAATTCTCTTAATTCCGGCACTAATAAAAGCAGTTGCAAAACGCTATTAGAATAGCACGTTACTTGATCATCGTTAGCTAAACCCTTCAAGGGAAAACTATCCAAACTCTGTTGGGCTTTCCTTTTCTTCTTCGGTGTTTCTTCACATCTCTCTTCCTCGCCTTCTAAAAGGCTTTTAGATAGTGTAGGCGCACTTCTTTTCCCACCGCGCCTTTCTTTCGACTCCGTTATTTCCAAAACAGGCAGATCTGGCCTATATTTTTTGCGAAGCCTGTTATACTCCATTATGGCTCGTCCATCCGCCTTAATTTTAGTCGGATCGAACTGTAATAGATGGAGTCCGGCTAAGGACGTCACTCTCGATAAAGCGACGTACGCCATGCCCGTTCCAAATAAATTTGGACCCAAATCCATAATGGCGCATTTTAAACTCATTCCTTGGCTTTTGTGTATCGTAATAGCGTACGCCAGGATGACGGGAAACTGCGAGCGCTTAACGTAAATGTTTGCCATGAGCAAAAATTTGACGCAAATTTTCTCAACTAAAAAGTCAGTGTTAGCGTCGTCGTTATTCGGTTCGCGATCTACTCTGAGAAAAATACCAATAACGTTTCCTTGTTCGTCCTTCTTAAATCCAGTTATGAAACCCATCGTACCATTTACAACGCCTTCTTCAAAACTGATATTCCTTCTGACCATTATGTGGCAGCCAACGCACAGAAATAATTTGCTCTCCAAACCACCCGTTTTGGACGGTTCGTTTTCTAGCCTTTGCAGTCTCCTGAGAATGTTTTTATTCATTTTTTTGCCGTAGTCAGCGAGTCTATCCTGGCAAGGAATGACTTCAACTTTCTCGCCGTTTTTTCGCAGCATTTCACAGTTGAATTTTTCGCACATGGCTAATTTAGGCATCAAACAAATTGGGTGAAACCCTTCATTGGACAGCTTTATGAAAAGGTCCATAGCCACCTCGATGTGTTGTCCGTCAGCAACCAATCTACTTTTTAAGGTTGCAACATCAGCTTCGGAAATATTTCCAATTCTAACTCTGCTTAAAATGTCGCTGTAACTTTGGTCGTTGGCTTGTCTAACATTTTGCGTTAGTTCATCGTATTTAAAAAACTTCCAAAGATCACTTCCTCCGATGCAATTGAATCTAAGTCTGGCTTCTTCGGAAGTGATTTTGATGAACGCGGGATTCCCTTGAACTGGAGGCAATTGGAAAAAGTCTCCCAAAACAAGGATAGAGACCACACCACCAAATGGTTGGTTCATTTCCCAAAATTCGTTCAGCCTCAAGTGAACATGAGTCAGTAACACCGACGAGACCATGGAAATTTCATCAATAATTAACAGTTTTAAATTTCCCAAAGTTTCTTTCATAATGCTCATATTGTCAGAACTTAGGGAATGGTATTCGGCAATACGCCCATGATCTACCGGCAACATTAGTAATCTGTGTAATGTTACGCCATTAACATTCAACGCTGCCAAACCCGTTGGCGCGGCAATTGCCACGCTAGCAGGATTTTGAAAGCGTCGCCTTACGGCGTTGGCGAGAGTGTCGATAAGAAACGATTTGCCAGTGCCACCAGGTCCCGACACAAAAAGGCACTTGTTTCCAGATTTTTCTCCCTCTTGGGAGAAGTGATCCATGATGTGATCATATATTCGCCTTTGATCCGAGTTTAGTAACGCCACATTGTCAACATCAGTCTCGAAATTCATTTCCATGGCAGCTTCTACATCAGCCATCGCATTCTCAACTTCAATAACAATTTCCTTCCCTTGCAACGCATTTTCATCGTCGTCACTTTCTGCTTCCGAAATTACGGTTTCTGGCTCTTTCGCCTTTTTAGAAGCCTCGCGTTTCTTTTCAACTTCTTTGGAAACCGAGAGTTTCTCGTGATATTCTCTCATATCTTTTAACACCGAAAGCGAGTTTTCGAAAGCATCCGCGTAAGTTTCAAACTCGCCTAATAGTTCAGTTTCGTCACGCCACGGTTTGAAGAGGATCAGTAGAGCGTGACAATACTTTTCTTTCTCCTCTATCGGGTCGTGAATGTAGTGCTCCACTATGTAGGGCTTAATTCTCTTTCTCATGAAACCCAGATTGTTTTTCAACTCGATTACATTCGCATTTTTCTCGACACCTTCAGAGTGCTTCGCGTAATCGTAAAACTGACCAAATTCCCGCAAACTAAGATTTTCCAAGCTGTCGGGACGATTCGGATACTTGTCGTCGACGAACCCTTTTTGGCAAGTGTCCTTGCTTTCGGGGTCAGTTTCCCTCAAACGAGCGAGTTCCTTGTAACCTTTCAAAATTCTCGATCGGTTTTCTTTCAAGTTAGTGTTTATAAATTTAGTGCTGTCGGACTTGTTGTAAAGATCTTGGCCCAGCATCATATCAAGAGCTTCATAAATTCCTATTTGCTTGCACGTCAAAGATTTCAATCTATAGGCAAATAATTTTTTGGACAAACTTTCATTCCCTAACTCGGCAAAAGTTTGGTCCATGTCAGCTCGGTCTCCCTTTGTCACGTACGCAGTGACATAGTTTGCCACAATTTCCGATTTGTCAGCGACAAATTGCAAATCCATATTGGCTTTGGAAGCCAAAAGAAGCGTGGGATTATAATCATTTATTAACTCTTCGTGCTGTTTTCTCGGCAAGTCGTACAGTCGTTTCTGCACCTTTTTCATCTTACGATGACGAGTAACTGATCTGACGGAATTCATAGTGGCAACGTTTGTTACGTTTCGAGGAAAACCGTAACGACACACTTTTGATCCCTTTTTAGAATTTTTCACCTTCTTATAACAACTGGAGGTGCATTTGTGAGTTTGAAATTTTTTTACCAGCCGGTGCAGCTCCGGACTTACCGATGCGCTTGGCATCGAACACGTGACGTGTTTTTGCACGTAATCCAAAATAGTCTCGGCCGAAGAAGTTCCAATCTTTGGAGCGTCCTTGGCCCACAAAAGCATGTGGTAGTGAGGTAAACCTCGAGATTGGTATTCAACCCGCCAAAAATGATGTTCTATCATGCCAAGAACTGGATTTTGCTTACACAAGACAAAGTTGTTTAACAGCGACCGCACTTTGTTGTGAAAGTGCAAATTGACGCTAAGTGGATCGAAATTCAACAATTCAGCCACCGTCATCGACTCTACTCCTGGAACGTCTGAATTCACTTTTCTCAAGTGATCGTGCAGTTCCACGTCATCATATTCGGCCGGATTAAAAGTCAAGAGCCAGGTGGGAGGGCCAAATTCCCGAATCATCGCTAGAACGGATCTAAGGACTTTATACCAGTAGTCCTTAGTACCTCGAATATGGCCCAAGAAAGTAGCTAAATTACTCTCAAGTTCTTTATCGCCAGATTCAACCCGACTGAGCAAAGTTCCAACTCCAATTGGCATGGGTTTTTTAACACGAAGAACGTAGTTCAAACTGCTAGAAATCGCTTTCATTTCGCATTCTTGATAAGAATGAAACAAATAGGCGTAATCTCGTCTAAAAATTGGACTTTTGTTCAAAAGACGGGATAAACGATACTCGGTTTCCGTTATTTTTCCAAATGGTCTATCATCGTGCTTGCCAAAGCGACCCCGAGGGAACAAATGAACGAAGCTCATGTATTCCAGTTTTTTGTCCCAAGTGCTAACCGGCTCGGCTTCGACGCGCTTCATTTGGTAAGTACCCAATAAATCCTTCGGTGGTTGGACGTTCACCGGATGAATAGAGTAGTGATCGTACAGATCATTGGCTTCGTATTCGGAAAGTTTTCGCAACAAAGCATCGGGCTGCGTTAAAATTGCGTAGGCGTCGTCTGCTGCAAGGTTCAAGTGATTTTCACCCTGCACGCCCATATTTGAAGCGTTTTGGCCAGCTTGCATGTCGTGACCGCTATTCACCGCTTCCATTGGAAGCGCAGCGGGAGCACGTGGCACCGCATCACAGCCATCGTTGATCAGCGCTAGTGGATCTGTCACGCTCAGTAATTCATCGGGAGTCAATGAATTTTCTCCGCCATCAACATTTTGCGTCCCACAAATATAATCCAGATTCATTGCCGAAATATCAATGTCTTTGTAAAAAGGATTAATTTTTTTTAGCACACTGAATGCTTTCAACACTTTTTCGAGGCAAACAACCTGCTGCCAAACTTTTTTGTCCGCAGTGGGAACGCCATTCACCAAGATATGCAGTTCGTGATTTGTGGGCAACGTCTTAGGAATCATCTTCAAATTTTTCTCCACGGGAATTGGAAGATAAATTACTCTTCCCTTTAAAGCTTTAACCGTACCAAACTGCATGTTGGAATTGGTTTTGGTGCCTAACCGCACCACAGTGTGGAACGGCTTCACAAGCTGAATTAAAACTTTCTCAAACATGTTTAAAGAGGTGACATCTGGCGGAGGATTGTCAACCGCCAAGTTGTTCAGAAAACATCTAATGGGAACTTTACCCTTTCCCAAATCCGTGGCGCAGTAACGACATAGAAGCATGTCTGCTTCTCTCGGAATTATTCATTATCCAACCAGCTCTTAAAATCAAATAGGCCTCGTTATCAAAAACGGCACTGTTTACCAGTTTTTCTACCGCTCTTAAATCAGATTTTTTCAGTAATCTTAAACAGCAGTCGCAGGGTGTATCGTGAAATTCGTTGGTATGTAGCATTGCCCGAGCGATTTGGTTCATCGAGAATCGGCCGAGGAGCGTTAACGCTTCCTGTAGGAGCATCGTTTTGTTCCTTATTCAAATTTTTTCCACGTGTGACAAGGATTTTTCTCAATTCCGCCATGACTTTTGTCAGAGACTCGTAATCACCATGTTCAATTTCAGTTGAAATTTTAGTTAAAGCGTTGAGCAACGCTTTGACGCGATAAATATTATTCAGAATACTTCTAATTCCCGAATAATGAGGAGCGAGTTCAGCGAAAGAACGCAAATGACTTTGGCACTCTTCGGTATCAGCGCAGTAAGCAGTGTGTCCTAGAAACGGAACTATTTTCACGACTATTTCGTCCCCATCTGGTGGTATAGACACGTTTGATTTTGCGCAAAATTGTTTTCTTAATTCGCAAAGGTCCAAATCTGACTCAAAATTTTAGTCAAAGATTTTTCATTGGCAGTCGCAACTGTGTTTACGAAAGCTAGTACTTTTGAAATGGCTTGATTTCTAACTTAGCAAATATGACTGCATTCCCAATAAACTGTTTTGGGTTGGGTTTCAATGAACCCATCTTCGTTGATCACTAAATTTGCTTTGGGGTTCTTCTCCTCATTCTCAACAACGTTGAAAAGATTCGTAACAACCCCCGACTCATTAATTTGTAAGACTCGTTCAATGACATGAGTTTTGTCATTGTTTCTTATTTCAACGAAATTTCCCATTTCATCAACAAACAGTTCTTTAGTCGAATTGGAAGCACGGTCTCTCAGAACCTTTCGTACACTACCATCAGAATTCAATTGAAAAATTTTGGTATAGCGTGACTCTTCGTCATTTTTCAGTATTCTGCCATTATTCCCAATTGCATAATAGGTAATTTCATGAAAATAGGCTTCTTTTAGGCTACTGTGAAGCCTTTTCCCACCCACAACTTCCGTCAAATTGTCACAAGTGACTGACCCAATTTCTTTGATTTTTTTGACAAAATCCTTAAATTCGCTAACCATCCCTGATAGTTGGGCGTGGTATGCCGAATACATTTGCCTTTTCAAATGCAATATTTTACCAGCTAACAATTGGCATTTTAGCTTGTAAGAGACAAATTTGGTGCATCTTTTACTAGTCTCACCGTCAAAAGACTTCAATACTGCCAGCCTTTCAGTTAAACGTGTGACTAGAAACCGTTTGTAACTTTCGGCTATAAATTTCTTGTTTTTCGTCTTGAAAATCCCCGCATTAAGGAGTCTTTTCGCAAAGACAAATTTATCCCGTTTATTTGGTTTTCTATTTTTTGAGCGCAAATTAGCGTCTCCACCTGGCGGCATAGTTCTCTTAGGTTTTTTCCCTGTCTCAAGTAGAGATTTACGCTCCACATAGTTTCTCTTAAACAACGCCTTGTTTTTAAGATAGTACCGTTTACACTTAAGTTTGTTAGTTTTATCATCTTTCAATGATTTACTCTGAACTTGCGATTTTAACTTGGCTTCCGCTCTTCTTTTTTGCATTACTAAGCGCATATATATTTTCTTTTGTTGTTTTCGAGAAACCATTTCGAATATTCGTAAAGAAATATAACACAGTTCTGTATTTTTGAAACAGATCTTAATTCCACACAGCAATTTTCAACTTGTGTTTGCAAAGAACCCGAATTAGCTATTGCACAAAGAACACCTTTGATCCGGAAAGAAATCCAATATAGCGTTGCACAAAGAACGCTTTGGAACCACAAAGCTATCCAATAAAGCGTTGCACAAAGAACACTTTGGAACCACAAAGCTATCCAATAAAGCGTTGCACAAAGAACACTTTGGAACCACAAAGCTATCCAATAAAGCGTTGCACAAAGAACACTTTGGAACCACAAAGAAGTACAATTATATACACTCTTAAATAAAAACAACATACAGTGAAATGTAATAAAAAGTAATAGGCTTAACGTGAAGGAAAAAAAGAGTAAAAATTAAACAAGGGAAAAAATGGAAATAATTTAATACAGACGTTGTAAAGTAATGGGACTAATAAAAGCAGCTATTAACCCTTAAAAGATTAATTAGAAATGAAATTAATTGTAAGTCTTAGTAGTAGCAGAGGAAAATGTGTTGGAGAATACGTACCAAAACACCGAAAGGCGCCCGAAAACGTGGCGCTTAACATAAAAAAGGCTTAGTTAAAAAGTCAAAGTTGTGTACAGGACCGAAAATAAGCACAAGAACATTTATAGGCTGGGCCGGAAATAAGCACAGGACACTGGACATTGTCCAATAAAATTTTAAAATGTCCCATAATAGTTTTAAAAACACAGGGCGGCTCCTTTATGGAGCTCAGCATTCACACAAATATTTAAATTTTTAATTATTATTATTATTCCTCTCTTTTATTTAACACTATCAGTGCTTAGCCCACTCGATCACGCGCTCCACGACGGTGGAGTGCGTGATCGAGTGGGCTATAGTCAGTGTCTCAACATTCAAATTTTAAGGAGCGAAAGTGAGTTCTATGCCAAAATTTATTTAAGAATTATTTTGTTTTTAATTTGTTTTTAAGCTAAGTCATATATTTAACAACTTAAAAGTTTATTTATATGATCTAGTTTGAAAATTGATAGGGAGCACTTTTTGTTGTTAAATTGTGATTTTTTTAATTCCTTGTTAACCGGCCAAGGCTTAGAAAATGGACAACTGGAAGATAGGCGGTAACGTTTACGTAACAAACAATGGAATTCGAGGTGGTCGCGGCGGTCGAGGTGGTAATGGCGGTCGAGGCGGTCGAGGAGGTCGTGGTGGTCGAGGAGGTGTTGAAAAACGTGGGGGGAGGCGTCCGCGAGTGTGTTACTCGTGTAAAAAACAAGGGCATTTTACAAGGGATTGCTCTGCTCTCAAAGGTACGGGATCCTTTTTTTAGAAGCTGTTAGTGTGACCATGGATAAAGAATGCGCGTGAGGAAATTAGTTTTCACGCTATAGGATAGGCAACTCCCTATCTCGAACTCTGTTACAACATCGGTTGTCAGCAACCGCAAAGCTTGGTCTCTATGTAACGTAGCTTTGTACGTGCTTTCAAGAGACAAAAAACTTCAGGATCTTCAGAATTTAAAATATCCGCGAGTTTTTTAGCTCGAGTGCACGGGCCTCTAGGCCTTAGCCTCAAATACGTGTAAAATTGCCACAGCCTACTGCACGTATTTGAAACTAAGACCTAGAGGTCCGTGCACTCGAACTAAAGATACTCGCGGATCCTGAAGATCCTGAAGGTTTTCGTCTCTTGACAGCACGTACAAAGCTACGTTACATAGAGACCAAGCTTTGCGGTTGCTGACAACCGATGTTGTAACAGAGTATATACAGAATAGGCTGTCGTCCGAGGCATGGAGTTAATTATTTGCCCTATATGTGTCGTTTAAATATTATAACAAGTTAGAGCCAACTAATCAATATGAACAATTCACTCTTGATACTTCCACGGAGATGTATTTTAAGAAATGATACAACTCCGTGGTTGCAAGACTGGCAGCATAACACTTTTTATCCCGTCCTCTACTCTCTCATGACTAGTTAATTCTAAACACCCGGCCTTTTTCTATCCAAAGTCTAGTCCCTAAACTATATTTAGTTTTCACAAATGGAGGATTCACACCATTTTCGCCAGGACGCCTGGCTACTTGGAAGACAAAAACCCCTTTCGCTTTTTTCCTCCACATAGCTCTTTGCCTTCTGGTGTAATGGTATGAATCCTCCATGTGTGTAATAATTGTTAAACCAAATGAATGGCTTAACAAACAAGCAGATAGTCTAAATTCATTAAAGATAGTTAATAGCCTATTTATATTATTGGAAAAGAAAAAAAGGAGGAGAAAACGCCTGAGGGCATGGAGGTCGGTGAGGGGGCGCAACCAAAGCCCCCACAAGATGTCGTCATCGATATCGAAATCGATGACGATAAAAAGGATGCGCCAGTGACAGTTTAATTTTTATTTTGTAAGTAAGATAAATAATTAAAGTTATTACAAAAATGTGATGAATTATATTAAACCCGGGGCACAGGAAAAAATGTTAACAGTTTTAATGTGTTAGACATGAATACCATATAACATGGTAAAATTTGGGAACAAATATAATTAATGACGAAATATAGATAGTTTTCACACATGGAGAATTCAAACCATTTACTACAGGAGGCCGGGCTACCTGGAGGACAAAAACCTGTCTGCTTTTGTCCTCCAGGTAGCCTGGCTTCCTGGTGTAAATGGTATGAATCCTCCATGTGTGAAAACTATCTATAGTTCCTTAAGCATAAGGAACCAGAGCTGTGCTAATTAATTAGTTAGCTAATTGAATTTCTAATTAATTAGCAACATTTACTAATTGAAAATGGTAATTGAATTTTAATTACCTTAGTGCTAATTGAGAAGTAATTCTAATTAATTAGTATGAATCGGAAAGGTAATTATCTAATTAAAATTTAATTAGATTTAGGATTAACTAATTAGCCAATTAGATTTTCAATTAATCACTTACGCCAATTTGTTGTAAAAAAATCGTGGAATTAACTCTTGATTCATCTATTTGAATATGAAAAAGCCTTATTATATCGATGAGGAAACCTTAGTGCTACTCTAAATTTTTCAGCTCCTCAAATATGAGAGAATACTAGTACCATAAGTGAATCATATTACAGCTCCCTATAAGTACTGGACGTAGGTTATGCTTTTGTAATCAGCGTTTTCTTCCAAGACATCCAAGCCCGCCATCTATAGCTCAGTTTTACAAGTATAGTTTTCCCATTAACCCGGATCTTGAGTCAGGTTAACCTACGGAAGTTCCGGTTGATGATAATGGCTGTCAGGCCGCCGTCAGTGTCGTGATTAGTGTGAAGCTTATTATCGCGTTATAATTTTGATTTAGAATGGCTTATGTTAGGATAAATGTAACTAATTGCAACGGTTGCATGCCCACATTAAAGAGACATCTTAACTAGGGTTCGAAAATTACGGTAATTTTGGAAAATGGTAAATTACGCCGTAATTTACCGCGTAAATTACCGTTCACGGTAATTTACGAAATTCAAAAATTAAATTATGTTGATCGTTTAGAAGCTAAATAATGAAAAATATCACTTGAACACAGCTATTATTTTTATAGCATAGTATCGTACATTATTTAAACACCGAGTTTTGATGTTTGCAGCTCCAAATACTTTTGAACAGCAACATCCACTTGCTTCTTCTAACCAATTTTGCGAATTATTGCTATTTTACGATTTTAGAACAAAATTCTAGAGAAGGGCCGAAACCAGTTTAAACCGATACCGATAAATCGGTTTAGTCAAATTTCGGTACCGAAATTGGTATTGGCCCATCTCTAGAAATTTCTAACAACTACAGCTTTCCAGCTGTCCTAAACGAACTCGACAACAAGAATAGACGAGAAAATCAAATTTCATTTCCTTAATCAAATTTTTCCCACGCTTGCCGTTCGACCTATTATGACTTACTCATGTCTCATGGGAAGAAATGTGTGCTTGCACGGGTAGAGTAAAATATGGAGCTTTTAGACCGTTTTCCAAGTGAAATAAATGAAAATTCGGGGGTAAATTACCATCGTGGTAATTTACCAGCGTAAATTACCACGGTAATTACCAGGGTAATTACCGTTTTCGTAATTTACCCGAGAAAATCGTAAATTACAGTTACCGTGGTAAATTACCGTGTAAATTACCATGGTAATTTACCGATTTAGAACCCTAATCTTAACACGATCTATGCACGGACGGACCGTCCGTGATCTATGTGATATTAAAAGCACTTAACCGTAAGCAACTAAAAAAAAAGTTTTGTAAAACTGAAAAATATTGACCAGCATCTTTCGCAAACGGAAAACGTTAAAGCATTGAAAAAAATTGTCACACTTAAAAAAAAAAAACAAATTTCTAAATCGACGCACATAACCTTTAATTAGTAATAAATCGGTCCAACTATCCCCGCTAAAAACCTTTAAATCGGTGGAAGCTTAGCTCAGTGCTGAACTAGGGATACATTAAAAATATTCTAGCATGATGAAGGCTATTTTGATAATTTGAATTCATGTTAATTTCCTTTTCAACACAAGCGTTTAAAAAATACCTATAGACCGGAAAAATAAACCCATTACTTTGTATGGAACAACTTGTTTCCTTCCGCGCTCTTCTCTCTCAAACCTTTCCCAGTGATGCCAGGTGGGAAAAATGGAATTTCCCTTTCTAGCCCTTAAAATTTCCCTTTTTGTACCAAAATTTCCCTAGTTCAGGGTTGCCAGATTGTGCGCATTGAAAATGATAGAATTATAGCTTGACAACTGTTTTTGGCGATGTATTTTCGTAACGATTACAATGGGTCAGTTATTAAGCAGACGACTTTCGGTAATTCGATGTTTGGAAATTACTTAAAACAGTAGCAGGGTTGCCATCAAATAAGAATCCAACATAATTAATAGGTCAATTTGATGAAGTTGTTTAATTATATATGTTGAGATTGTAGGTTTTGAATAAAATATTTCTTCCCATGGAATTTCCCTAAATAGAGCAAATTTTTGATGGAATTTCCCTTTTCCCTTTTTACCGGTTTTAGGAGTCAAATTTTCCCCAGATATGGGAAATTTCCCTCAATCTGGCATCACTGACCTTTCCTCATTGGCTACCAGCCTACCACTTACTTCCGTTTGCTTCGCCCGCTTATTAAAACTTTCTTTCGCGCCAAAATCATTCCTCTGGTTTAGTTCACAAATTCGCCGCTGCGTTTCGCATATACCGTTTTCTCTTCAGTGCTAGGAGACAATGCTGATGCACGGCGATGTTATATCGTCCAGTACTTCTAGGGAGCTGTAATATGATCCACTTCTGCTAGTACTAGTAGAAAATTTCGTAGTTCGCAACTGCCCCATTTCGAAATTTCCACTGTTTTACCTACTCGAATTAATAGCAGTGCGCATGTATTTACTACTCAGGAGCCCATTATAGGAACTGTGGCAAGAAAATAAAGAAATGAGACAAAATTTAACACGACGGAAGGCTCGAGGCCTGTCTCATTTTTCGAGAATAATTCATGGCTTCCGTACCCGTTTTTCAATGGCATTAAAACATTAAACTTTGCATTACCAAAGTACTAAATCCATGGGCACTTTTAAACTATTATGTTTACTTATGGTTTCTTTTTTACCTTAATTAGACAAGTAATTAATTAGAATTTAGTAATTCTAATTAATTAGTTTGATAAATAAATGTCTAATTTCTAATTGAATTGAATTAGTTTCTATGTCTAATTGCTAATTGGCTAATTAATTAGTTCATAAATATTTCCCTAATTGCTAATTTTAATTCAATTAGTTGTCAGCTAATTAGCACAGCTCTGTAAGGAACTTACATTGGCGCCCTATAAATATGAGCAAAGTATACATAGTTTACACGCAAGGAGGATTCATACCATTTGCACAAGGAGACCACGCAACTTAGAATGTAAAATAACAGACGATTTGACACTCTAGGTGGCTTGGTCTCCCTGTGTTAATGGTAGGAAGCCTCCATGCTTGTAGTTTCCAAGTTAAATTGGTGGGTTATAGATTAGTAGCCTTATTATGTATTTGTTACTTGCCTTTCTGCCGGTATTGTATAGTTAAATTAATTTCCTGTGTTCCAATAACATTCTTATTAGAGTATAATTTTGTCATTTTGTTTCATCAGGGATAGATAGACTTTTTTAAGACGGAATGGGTAACAGGGTTATTCGGGTGCGCGTCCTAGTCCACGACCCCCTTACCCGTGACGGAGGGGTATGAAAGAAGAGGCGGGTCTTATTTTTGTTATGGCGTTGTATGTATATCCGGGTCAAATAAACGTCGTCTGCCCCTTCGTCTGCCAAGTTGGAATGGGCTCGGATTGTAATTTTTGAAATAACATTGTTTAAAAATGGAAGTTACACAAGACATAGGGCTTGCAACTGAAAAAAAAACGGGGAAGACCCAAGAAAATTAAAAGTGAGTTAGAATTGAGTAAAAGTCTTCATAGATATTACAGCACGAACAGGTTTTAACCAAACACTAAGCTCACAAAACTCCTGACCATTCACTAAGCCTTTGTTAACTTCATCAAATTCGTTTACAAAATCATGATGATAGTAGAAATGATTGGCTTAAGAAAGAATTAGCGAACACTTTTCACCTTTAGAGATGTACTCCAAATCCAAAACACCGGCACCAAATTCACTAACTACCTTCTTAATTGCTATTAAAAACAATTCCCGAATAATCACCGGACCCTCGCATTTAGACGGCTCCATTTTGAACCCCTGTGAAGACGCTTATCTGTACAACCATAGCCCACTCGATCCGCGCTCTATAGCTATAGCGCGAGCAGCTTGCGTCGTGACGCGCGTGATCGAGTGGGCTATGGTACAACGCAAGAGGGGTCGTAGTCATGGCGACAGAGGTAAACAGGAATTACGTATTTTTGGCCCTCCCAGTCAGCAACGTCACCAATACGTAGTTTTTGTGAGCCAATAAGATAATTTAATTTTTTGGTTACGTGTTGAAGGAAGGGACTATATACTCGTCTATGAGTCGGACTGAAGTAAAGGCCAAACATTGTTTATTCCGTCTTAAAAAAGTCTATCTATCCCTGGTTTCATATAGCATCATCACAATTATCTTTTCTCGTTTTTTTTATGTAGATTTTTTCTTTTTTTTTTATGTAACTAACATAAATAATTTTTTTTGTAAAAATCATTATTTTCTTTTTTTAAAATCATAACTTCATTACCTAAAAATAATAAATATTTCATTTTTTAAAAATCATAATTTCATTTTGTAAAAATCAATTATTTCATTCCCTAAAAATAATAAATAAAACATTTTGCGAAAATCATTAAAATCCATATATCACTTTTCATTTATCATTTAAATCTTGTCTATCTGCATGCCATTTTTTAATTCA
Organism: Phalangium opilio; assembly: GCA_019434445.1. Lineage (NCBI taxonomy): Eukaryota > Metazoa > Arthropoda > Arachnida > Opiliones > Phalangiidae > Phalangium > Phalangium opilio. Next base: position 361,859 of record JAEQBA010000293.1, on the reverse strand, counting down.
TACAAAGGGGGGGGGATTTTTCAAGATTTAATGTGTTTTTTAAGTGCCGTAAAAATTCTATTTAATATGTTAAAATTCAATTTAAAATAAAATTAATTTATTTGGTTTGATCCCGGGTGGTTGCACTGAGTTCATCAAACTTGCAACAAACCCTTGTAGAGTAGAACTCTACGGTTGATTGCTGACTTAATAATTATTACTTCTATGCGACTTAGCTGTGGTACTTATTTGACATAAACCAAAATTAATACCATTTAATTAAGCAAAATAGTGTTATAAACGTCTTTAAAAAACGCAACCTCAAACAAGCAATGCTATGTTCGTATATCGAAAATTTGGAAAGCATGTTAGAAGTCCAATAAACCACAATGGTTTTTCCCATAAAAGTTAATACAGCCCTTTAAATTTAATTAATTCGAAATGAGAATATTATTAAATGATTCAATCTATACGGTTACAGTTGTGTTGAAATGAGATTTTTGGTAGGCCTGTGCGGGTAGTGATTTTTGGGTTTCGGGTCGGGTACGGGTAGTTGAAAAAACTTCCAATCGGGTATCGGGTCGGGTACCCGGATTTCTAACGGGTACTCGAATAATTAGGCCTAGCTAAACTACCATTAGTCGGGTGCTTTTCGGGTAGCAAAAAATCATATCGGGTACTTATCGGGATGAAATACTTTTATTTGTGAAAAAAATAAGTGTCATGAAAGACTTGGATACCATTATGGCGAAAAGTACAAAAATAAGACGCTTAAGGTGGAATTCATAAACGTCGGACGCAACGCAATTTAGTACAGGCAAAGGCAGGGCGTCGTGCGCAAACTTCCGCCTTTTGCGCACGACGCCCTGCCTTTGCCTGTACTAAATTGCGTTGCGTCCGACGTTTATGAATTCCACCTTAAGCTATTAGCGAGGATTGAAATAATGAATAGTACCAATACTGAGCATTGTGGAAAAGTTTACTCAAACTTAAGTTCTTCTAAGTTCAAGAAACTTTGCCAAACCAATACCCGATTGTCCTAAGCCTTGTCACGGGTAATGAGCGGGAAAATTTAAATATTCGAATAATTTCGGGTATTAAGAAATTAAGTTTTCGGGTATCGGGTCGGGTACCCGACCCGATACCCGACCGGGTAATTTTCGGGTACCGGGTACTCGCACAGGCCTAATTTTTGGTAAGGTCAGGTAACGTACATTTGCATCTTAAAAACATTTTTTCCCAATAATTTCAGAATAAATTAAAAAATTATTTATAAATTTGCGTTAACAATTTTGTCCACATAATTAATTTCCACACATATCAAAGCAAAATATCTGTTAGGGTTAATTTAACCCGACGGCACTAGATGGTCCTGTAATGGAGTAGTTTATTTCCCCGCTAACCTTGGCAAAATAAACAGTTTTTCTGGAAATCAATAATTTTACAACAGTAGGAACATTGGTTTTTTTAAAACTGAGTTATAAACAGTGACTGGACACGCAAACAATTTAATTATAATTCAATTTTTACCTAATAACAAATGTTGGGCATTAAATACTGATTTCAACATCCCATTGTTCGATGTTCAGAAAACTATGTTAACGCTAAAGGTCAATTTTCTCCCCCAAACTGATGCAAGTATTTTATGTTGAAATAAAAGAAAAATACTTTTAGCATTCTAGGAAATTATTTACTTTAATTGATTTACTCACAATAGTCTTTTAGTTAGAAGCCATTGTTTGTTGGTTGGCTCACGTAAAGTGGCATCGTAACAAACTGAGCTTCATCCATCAAACGAACATTTATATTATCACAATTAATAAAACTTGTTAAAAGCGTGTCAATTATAGCACTTTGAGCTAAAATTATAATAAATGAGGACTATTAGCTAACAAAATAAGGTGTGCAGTCATTACTTATTTCATTGGAAAATCACCGTTAAAGGCAGCGCTATTTCTTGTGTTTAATAGTTTACAATGTAAACAAAGATGTTACGTTGGTTATTCTGTAGTAAGCGTGGCCTTCCATAAAGTATTACGTAATTAAATATTTCAATTATTTGGGTAGAAATGCTATTTTTTAATTAATACAATGGAGATATGGAAATAGCGGTAACGGACTACATTGTTTTTTACCCTGATTTGAGCAAATTAGATAACGGTATCCAGAATTAACTAGCGCTACTGTTACCCATGTTAAAGAGATAAACAAAGCATAAAATCATAGCATAATTACGACTTCGAAGTTAAGAACAGAGGATTTGAGGAAACCTGGGTAATAATAAGCACCGTGCTTGTTGCTACTAACTGAAATTGTTTTGACCAAGGCTTAGTGAAATGAAATAGATTAATTTACAATAATTTTCAAATTTAATGATAATTCTTACCTTAAGCGTTTAATATTTAAATAATATTAAGTTTTAGCAACTAAAAATACTAAAATTAGACCAAATTACTTTCCAAAAGCTTCATAAAGTTCATAAACGCTATTTAAGGCGACGATTTAGACTCGAGTATTTGATGGCGTCGCCGACTATCGCCGTTTCAACGTCACGGGACTCACGGCGGCTGCGCGGAATTATTAAAGCCGTCTTATCGCGCTCCCTATAGGCCATTTCATCCATAAAGCATTATGAAGAAACTCTCAAATTATTATGAGGCAACTAAACGTTAAAATACGCCAATTTTGGTCGCGCTGATATTTTCTAGTAAATTAGTGTATCCATGATATAAAATCGCAAATCGAGTTATGTTCTAAATGTTATCAAAATTAATACTTAAACTTAATTATTTTCCATGAAAATCGCTTAGCGCCATGAGAAATGTTCTACCTTTCATTTAAGACCGTTCCCAAAACTAACAAACGTATAGTTTTTCTAACATCGAATTAACCGGACGGTTCTTTTCAAAAAATTTCCCATGTTATTTCTATGGGAAAAATTCCTGTTTTTCATAAAAAGGTGTGAAAAATTTTATGGAAATGAAAACCACCCTTAGCAACTTTATTCTTTATAAAAAAAACTAATGGATGGATCTTTTTTAAATTTTAACCACACATTAAGGGCCCAAATTGTAGTTCTGGGGTATATTTTCAAAACAGTAAACGTAATACAAAAAAAGTTACATCCAATCAAAAAACCACCCTTATCTAAGAGAGCTACCGCTCTCTCAGTACCGCTCTCTCAGAATTGACGCACAAGCTGTTTGGTGTTAAATTTCTTTAAAGGATAGAGGTATGATTTACAAGATAGGCTTGAATTTTATAAATTTGAAAAACTGTATTTAATAGAAATGAATGCGATTATTTTTTAGAAGAGTTTAAAGTTCGAGTGAAACGTTTTAATAAATCGAGTTTTTAATCTTTAACTTTTGTAAGTTACCTACGTGTTTGGATATTTATAGGCGTTTTAGTTCATATTTAATTTAAGCATTTTAATGTTTAATTTAAACGTAATTTTATTTAGAATGTATTTCTAGTCTATTTTCTTCTAAGCCATTTAACCTGCTGATTTCTGAAGTTTAAACTTATTGCATCAGTTTTAAAAAATTATTTAGAACTTCAAAATAGCTTATTGGATATTGACCATGTAAACTCCCCTCTAATGTCTCGATTCATCTAAGTCATGATATATATCGTGGGCCATGAATGGAATAGAAAAATTTATAACACCAAATGTGCGTAAAACATTTTATTGCCGTTTAAAATAGAATTTTAAAAATGTTTTCCAAAACTATAAACCAAATACGCCTAATAAAAATGTAATATTTAACAATTATATTTGAAAACGATGAATTTAAATTAAAACCAATATATGTAACTATTGTTTTAAGCTCTTTTCCTTTGGAACTGGAAATACTTTAGGCCTTACACCACTGGAAGCGATGGTCGTGCCATTAAACAACACTTTCAAATCATCGTCTTCTTCAAGGGCCAACATGATGTGACGAGGAGTGATGCGGCCTTTCTTCTCCGCGCGAGCTTTTGCAGAGGATATCTCCATTAATTCAGACATCAGGTACTCCAGCGCCGCGGTCAAGGCCACAACCGCGTGTTTTCGGTAACTGAAGGCGTACCTGCCATCTTGTAGTCTTCGTTTCACGCGTGGAACTGGCAGGAGGAGATTGGCACGACTCGAAACGGTTTGTCGTGGGTGAATTCTTTTTTTCGCAATTGCTATAAATAAAATCATCACTTATATAATCATTTGTAGTTGATTAGCAAATTTTAGGCCTCTTCTTCATGCGCAGTCACTGTTCATTTCCGAGTAAACATTGCTCAAGGTAAAATGAGAAACGTGAGTTTTAACTTACTAAGAAATTCCTTAATAATACGCGCCATTAAATTATCACACGTGCTATCTTTATTTTCAAACCACGATTAACCCGATAAAATCAAATGACACATAAAATTATCAAGAATTAAAGTATGTTCTATTCTTAGACGTGCTAGTCTGTTAGAACCTGGGTCTTAACAAGTACGCGAAAACTGTGCGCTTTGTGAATACAAATTGAGTGGCGTGCATGAGCAAAGGTTAACTAGGACTCTAGCGTATCAAGGTGAATAGACACTTCTAAGTGATTACTGTAAGGTGTACAATTGGAAGAACAACCACAAAGATCTGTATTTCAAATACATTTTTTCTATGGAAATACGACGGTAAGCCCACATTATTCTAGATATTTACCATGGTCCAGCGATCTTGGAACTTCCGGTTTATCGACTTTCCTCTTTCTTATTGTAACATTGCGCATATCCTTCGGTCCTGTTTTAGTGCGAGCCATTACTAAATATCACCACCGCAGACTATAGACAAGAGACTTGAAATCTGATTTGCATGTTTCGTTCGAAAATCTTTGCCTTTTATATCGTTTAACCAAGAGAGATTATATGGAACAAGTCAAGAATAACCTCGTTCACGTGATTCATAGCGGAAGATAATTATACCGTAAACGAATAAAAAATAATATAAAAAATCTGAAAATAAAAAACAATTTTTCATTTCAATAGTCATTGCAAAGCATATTACATTATTGTTATTGGAGTGAGAATCAAGCATTCCTTTAAATTGCACTACATTGCAGTTTGGTCTCCCTAAATATTACTCCATGGTGGAAGATTGCTCTTAGTTACTTATCATAATCTTTATAACTGGCACTGAATTTTTGGTGGAAAGCCAGTCAATTATCGTCAAAGGTCAGTGTAATAATTTTTAACCTATATGTTAAGGTACGCCATCTGTTTCGTGATCCTTCAAATACCAGACTATTTTTTCCTCATTTTTAATGTATATCGTTGTTACAGGCGTCAACTGTGGTCATCAAATTCCTCTGTTGTATCGAAGAAAGCGGTGGTGAGTAGCAGGTCTCGACCGTAGCCGCACCATGCATCTCTGCCTAAAGTATATTGTGCACAACAGTCTGGTTGGGCGTCGAGGAGCTTAACTGATTTCTACTTCAACTAAAGCTGGTCTTCATTTACAAAAAATATCAAGTTGAGTTTAATGGATATCAATTTTAATCGGAAATTAACATACATTAATTTCAAATGTTGGTTGCATTTCTTACTTATTGCTTCAACGCCACTTATGTCTATTCGTAAACGATTGGGGAATGGACAATTAGATTAAAGCGAGGAGAGTTGGCCTAATTTAGTTTTCCTTTATATTCAACGTAACATCCCAAACAGAAATTATTAGCATCCGATAGGATTTTCTAAATTTCTAATTATTTTAGGCTTAACACTCGCGATATCTTGTTTCCTGTACAAATTTAAAATAGAAGAAATATTGCGATTTCCAAGTATTAATATCTTACGCGGAGAAAACAGACCAAGAGGTATAGAAAGCTGGCTTAATCAGATCGTAAAATGGCAACTTCCATTTTTCGAGAATTGTATCCGATTAGAGGACAAGTTTTCAGAATCCAATCTTTGCAAAACAATTATACGCTTTTCAACTGCAATTTTATTGATAGTTTTAAAATTTTAATTGAGACTATATGTTTGAATGTCCCTCAAGACTTGCTGATTTTAACTAAGTGAAATTTTATTAGTTAATAGATTCATGGTAAAAGCATGTGGCGCTGTCGGTTAGCTGTGGCAGACAGGGCTAGACCCCAAAACCCAAACCCCTTAAGGGAACAATTTGAAAACATAGCCGCTGGTTTACGGTGAATATTCCTTCAGAGATGAAGCTGATAGTATAGTTATTTTTCTTTCACTAATTCATGACGGAGGGTCAAGGGTCAGGGGAAAGTTTTTCATGAGATCCTCATGAGAAAATGCTATTGGTAACTCACTCCTGACATCTGAGCTGCATTTAAAATTTTCATCCATTTAAGTATACCTTTGCAAGAGCGGCTCGGTGCATCCATTATTATGCTGAAGATTTTTATATTTTTATAATATTTGATCGAAAAATGATCGAAAGCGAGGGGTAAGGAATATATTATCTCTGTGCTTCGACCACGGTTCCCTGCCGTTTAATGCAAGCAGGAATGCCATTAAAATGCATTTCGTTCCCCTGTGCAACCCTCCTCAGCATCGACGTCTCAAGCCAGCTTTCAATCTCGCGCACCTACAGCTTCTATCATAGGGCTCAAGTGTATTTACTTTTCAGAAAACCATGACCAACCAACTAAGATTTCGACATCAAATGAACTAGAACTAAAAGAGCCAAGGGTTGCCCATCGGAACGATTTTCAGCCCGCCATTTTAAAAGATGGCGGGAAATTGGGCCCTACAATGGCCATAGTGAATTAGTAAACTAAATAAAGTGAAATCCATAAAGATGGTTTGTCATATTTCTGTTCGCCATTTTTAAAGATGGCGGAAAATTGAATAACAAAAGCCTCAAAACCCGTCTATGGGCTATAGGAACCAGTGTACTAAATATGAGCGAAATCGATTGAAAAGCATCGAGGTTATACCAAAAAGAATGTTTTTAATATTTCTGGCCGCCATATTTCAAGATGGCCGAAGATTGATAAAGCCTTTCTCAGTGCTTTCTTACTACTACACACCGAGGAAAATGTCAGCCTTCTGGGAAAAACGTTTGAACTGAGCATTGTTTACCAGTCAGGTAGTGAGTCCGAAAAATCGATATCTCTATAAATCAAAGTCCTGACTGACTGATAATCAGCGTCCAGCCCAAACTGCTTGCCCTAGAAGGCTGAAAATTTCCAGGAAAGTTACTCCACTACCATCGAGATATACAAGGCCTATGCGGGCGCAAATTTTTTTATTTTTTTCCGGAGATTTTAAATTGCCACGATTCTCCGCTAGAGGCGCGTTTAAGTCTAAAAAAAATACGTAAACCTCACGTGACCATCTGCCTGCTCTAAGTTTCGAACCTCGAGCGAAGGAGCGCGCGGCTGGATTTCATGTGAATTAAGCCTAAGTATTAAGTGTATAAAGGAGTCTAAGAAGCGCCATCTATCAACCACACAAGTCAATTATATATGGGTGAGGGACCCCCCCTCTAAGTGAGCGTGCATGGGCCTTGTATATCTCGTTGGTAGTGTATGTTCAATCAGATTCCTATTCAAATGCTTAGTAATTATATGATGGCTTCTTGTAAGTATGAAAACCAACCTTCCTTTGTATATTTCCAGTATGATTTGAACGTCGCACTCGAAATCTTATTTCCTCTCTAGTTTCTTCGTCGACCAATCAGAGATCAAGTTTATGAAGTTATATCACTTCGCTTCCGAGTTCCGCCAGTATCCTCGATAATACCCATCAGTATAATTTGTCTGGACACGAAAAAGGTGGATTTCTTAAAAAGACCAAAGATGAAAGAAAACCCAGAAAAACTTGGCAAAGACCTATAAAGATACAACTGGCAAGTCTTTCGAGCTAAATCGCTTCAAAACTAAAAGCCAGCATTCCTTATCATTAAAGTTTCAACTTTCAAGCGACTATTTGTCGAGGCTCTACACAGTGGTGACAGAAGTTACTGAATTTTATCCTTGAAAGTATAAGACTAAGAGTGTTTAGGAGTGATCTCCTTAACGGCAGTAGGGAACTAAGGAAGCTTTAAGGCGTGGTCTGTGAATTTAATTCTTGGACTAGAAACCATTCAAGAATAGCCTTTGAAGCAGAGTCTGACAGACATTCCGCTTTAAGAGGTGATGATAGGGATTGTAGAAGTACGAAACTACTACAGCCATTACTAGTCTGGGAGTCTTTTAATATTGTGAATACGTTTACTCCGATTTGCCAACTGCCAATGCGGTGACAGACACACACACAGACACGGCCAGTGTTATACCTCTTTGTGACGTCATCGTCACTCGGAGCGGTAAAAGTCCCTGCATTTTCCATCACCTTTTTGGCTTATTTTAAATTCCCCGACTAATTCTTCCTGAGAAATTTTTCCGAATTTTCAATTCCCTGTTTTTCAGGTTCTCTTGATTATTTCTGACTTGTGGCAATCCTGCCATAACCGAATCTACATTTCGTCCCAGTCGCTCCAATACTTGCCCGTACCCGTATTTCTATTCCCGTCCAGACGATGGAAGCGGGGAAGGTTGGGGGAGGGGGTTTGCGGAACACGGGAATATTTTATTTCCGGCACTCGCGGCATATTTCTCAAAATTATTCGGAAAGCAATTTCCGCGAAAAAATGGAGGAAGACCACGGTGGTTCCTCTCAATGTTTCTCGGCAGCACTACACAATGGAAGACGCAATGTTACAGAACCCTTCCATAGTAATCCTAAGTAACTATCGAAATCAGAACAATCATGCTTGCCGGCTGCTTATATTTCCCTAATATTATTGGCTTCTTTGTGATCATACAAAAATCTTAGTTTGATAAGTAAACGAATATTAATATACTTGAATTCGATAGAGTTGACCCATACTTTAGGGATGTCTTTATCGGTCTGACTGCTAGGTGCGTGTAGCCGTAGTGGACCTGAACACCCAACAACATCGACAGATATCGCGCCAGTAAACCATACCTTTCTCATCACCGCCTGCTCGAGGTTCCGTACAGGAGTTATTTATTACACTTTCTGCTCACACTAATGGAGGTCATTACACACATACGCAAATAACGATGTTAGTATTAGTTGTTAAAAGGCATTGATAACACTCTGTAAGAGAAGTAGCGCGGTGACTAACACGCGTACCTTGATGAATTGTTGGCATTGTTATCCCATACTGTGTTTTAAAGCTAATTTATACGAGGTACAAAAAGGGAGACGAGCTTTATAATACTCTATCGCACCTGACTGATAAGAATCTTCCCAAACTTAGGAGGATTCACGATCCCTTCTCCAGTTTCCTGCTCAAGACAAGGTTTCATAAGTGAAATGGTTGAGTATTTCCAAAAGTCTAGCCAATATTCAACCCAACTTAATTTAACCGAACCTAAACCCAACCTAAAGGAATAAACATTTCATCTCTTGTTAGCCATACCTATGATTGTAAAAACAAGTGCCTATACAACATTTTTAACCAGCTGTTCTAATATCAGGGGATAACTGGTTTAATTTCTCTTAAAATCTCGTTGCGTGGTCAGAGCCGCGTTTTGCCAACCCTAGTATTTGAAGCGACTTAACGCGTCATCGATTTTTAAGCTAAGCTCCAGACGGGAAAGATCATTATCTCCCTCGGCCTTAGTCCTCTTGGATTTAGACCATCATATTAATCTTAGCCTATCACCGGAAGCAACTCATCTACGAGTATCAAGACACCGTCATGGAAATATATGCATAAGGTCATCCTGCTCAGGGTTGCCACAAAAAGAATATATATATCAGAAACAAACTACTCGCCGGAATTTCCGGGTATTCTCTGTTTCTTTTGATATTTTTGGCAAAAAGCTAGTTGTCAATGTTAAGAGCGTATTTGTTATAATCAGATGAACTCATCACTTTTCAATGTATTTATAGTAAACCCGCAACGCTTGAAAGTTCAATCTTTCAATTTCGTAAACCAGAGAAATTTTACCCTGATTAAAATTCTTAAATACATTAAACGAACTGTGACAATCGTGTGTACATTATTATTGTCTACCAAAAATTGAAAGCAAAATATTTCTCAGGCAAAAAGTTAGTTAAATCAGGGATAGATAGACTTTTTTAAGACGGAATGGGTAACAGGGTTATTCGGGTGCGCGTCCAAGTCCACGACCCCCTTACCCGTGACGGAGGGGTATGAAAGAAGAGGCGGGTCTTATTTTTGTTATGGCGTTGTATGTATATCCGGGTCAAATAAACGTCGTCTGCCCCTTCGTCTGCCAAGTTAGAATGGGCTCGGATTGTAATTTTTGAAATAACATTGTTTAAAAATGGAAGTTACACAAGACATAGGGCTTGCAACTGAAAAAAAACGGGGAAGACCCAAGAATATTAAAAGTGAGTCTAGAAAAGTCTTCATAGATATTACAGCACGAACAGGTTTTAACCAAACACTAAGCTCACAAAACTCCTGACCATTCACTAAGCCTTGGTTAACTTCATCAAATTCGTTTACAAAATCATGAGGATAGTAGAAATGATTGGCTTAAGAAAGAATTAGCGAACACTTTTCACCCTTACAGATGTACTCCAAATCCAAAACACCGGCACCAAATTCACTAACTACCTTCTTAATTGCTATTAAAAACAATTCCCGAATAATTACCGGACCCTCGCATTTAGACGGCTCCATTTTGAACCCCTGTGAAGACGCTTATCTGTACAACCATAGCCCACTCGATCCGCGCTCTATAGCTATAGCGCGAGCAGCTTGCGTCGTGACGCGCGTGATCGAGTGGGCTATGGTACAACGCAAGAGGGGTCGTAGTCATGGCGACAGAGGTAAACAGGAATTACGTATTTTTGGCCCTCCTTGTCAGCAACGTCACCAATACGTAGTTTTTGTGAGCCAATAAGAAAATTTAATTTTTTGGTTACGTGTTGAAGGAAGGGACTATATACTCGTCTATGAGTCGGACTGAAGTAAAGGCCAAACATTGTTTATTCCGTCTTAAAAAAGTCTATCTATCCCTGGTTAAATACTTAAATTCCATTAGCAGCAAAGTAACCCTTTGTCAGTACAATTTTGAGTACCATTGTAAATGATACAGAGAGCGTAATTAACCTTAAAGCCGGTGTATAGGATCTAAATATCATCCAGGATACTAAATATACAAGTGTAGAAATCAAAATAATACCTGTCCGAGTCGAGAGGAGGATTTTATAATTAGATGAGATCAGGATGAGTTAGACAGTTTATTATTGAAAAAATTCTTAAACTTCAAAAATTTATAAACCCTTTCTTATTATTTACTCTCTATGGAGAGCTTCGTTAGAACGTCATTTCGGTTACAAATATTATAACGCTCTGGATTTTCTTAAAATATTTAGGAGAGTTTGCTTCTCATCCTTTACAGTAGTTTTGGATATTTTTGGTTACTCATAAGTTTTTACAGATTTTTCTTCCTATGTATATTTTTCTAGCTAAAATTTCAGTATATCATAAATCAAGATTGAATATTTCAGTGACAATTTTATTTCAAAGGTATAATTCCAAAAGGATGTTAAACTACTATTCATGATGGTGTCAATAAAAGTAAGATTATAAAATTCATTACAAATTAAACATGAAAAAAATTAATAAATTCCTTATTGGAACTTTAGGAGTGCCAACAGAGGACTTTCTAAAAACATATTTACCTAATGATGAAATTATGTCTTATGATGTTATTAAGATTTAAATTTACAATTTGCAGTGGAGTTTGAAACTAATTATGGAACTTGTAGCACAGACTTAGTTGTCTTACCTGAATCAGAACTGGGTTTAGGCAAAAAGTACAGTTGTAGTTTACCGATTTAAACTTGAAAATTACTCTTTTAGAATTTGAAATTCGTGGAAACGATCGATTACCTATTCAAATACAAAATGATACTTGATTTAATTCCGAGATAATTCTCGAATTAATAATACACTTCATTTCACAATAGCAAAGTAAGTTAGGGATGTTGAGTTTTCTTTTAAAAGTTGAAAGGTTATATTGTACATTTGTTGATTGATTAGTTTGACCGTCGTCTTCGTGAACGCTTTGACTTTCACGGCAAAATACAAATAACCGGCTGTAACATAAAACTACGCAGATAGAATCGAAATTTATTACAAATGGTCAATAAAATTTGTTTTATTTTAATGTAAAATGTCATCTTGGATTTTAAAAACGAGTCATTTGACATTTCGAGCTAAATTTGAAGTTAAAAATAGACTTTAGTTTTACACGAGTCAAGTTAGTTTTGATTTCTGATATCGAATTTTCTTGCCAAAGTTCAAACGTTCTATTTTAAAGGAGGCTTGAAACCATTAAGTTAAAACCGAGCTCAATTGTTAATAAACTAACTCCATTAGGAGTATAATTAACTAACTTTGTTCAAAAATCATCCAACCGTAATATCATTAAATGACATGTAATATGAGCCTGCTTGAAATAGAATTCAGTCTTGAAAGGGTAAATATATCCGTACCTAACGGATTCTCTTCTATGTCCAACTCTAGCCAATCTCGATTCGATAAAACTTTTAGAACTATTAAACAGTTTTTCCGGGTCTAAGATGTCGTTTAATAACTTTAATAGTAATTAGTAAATTTCATTGTTGAGCCAAGCTTCCAGATTTCGCCTAATTTTTCCGCGATTCGTTTTGAACCGCGTTTCAGTTTAGTAAGTGCAAGTGAGTGGTATAATAACGCGTTATACCAAAACTCTCCTATGGTACAAGTCGAAAACTATTTGATGCCATAACTGTACTTATACATTCTCTGAGCTCTTTAAAATATTATCGATTCTAGGTTTGTTAATTTTGTCTTCACCTTACCCTTAAGTTTCTAGCAAATTTATGAACACTTAAGGCTCTTTCAGACGATCCAACTTTTTGACTCAGCTCGATGGGTCAAAAAGTTGTATTTCTTGAAGGGAAAAATGAAATAAATATTTCCAATTCACACGACTAAACTAAAAGCGCCACCTTCCTTGGCACTTACGAAATAACCCCCGAAAAAGGTTTTTTTTCTAATTCATTTTTCAAGTTGAGTCAGCAAAAATTGGATCACTGATCCATTTTTTCCTAGCCAACGTTTTTGGTGACTCAACTCATCCAGCGTCTTTTCACACGATCCAACTAGTTGATTCAACTCGAGTTGACCCATCAAGCCGAGTCAAAAAGTTGGATCGTATCAGAAAGAGCCTTAAGTTTGGATCTTATCAAATTAAAAGCGTTGATTGACCTCGACAGTAGTATGCTGGACTAAAACCGCGCACTTAAAAGTTTAAGCGAAAGTTTAATCTAGAGGTTAACTTAAACCAGAAGAAGAATACGTTCTCATCCTATTTCTGCTAAAACCATCAATTATAGTCTCTTACCGTGAGTTCATAAGATATGTTCCATAAGCTTGTCACTGGTTACTGAGAGCTTGTCATGAAGCGACGTTGGAGAAACGTCATAAATTCTCGTAAAGCGACGCATGGTGCGGCGCTGTCAAAGAATAGGACAGACTAAATAAAAGATGGACTGCAACACAGAGTGTAGTCTGCAATTGTCGCTTTTCGTTGTCGAACTAGATCTCAGAAAGTCTCTAGAATTACGAAGTATTGGTACTGTCATACTTCTGGAACATATCTCATAAACTTATGCTGCTATTAAAAACAATCACTTTACAGGGTATAAGTTAATTATAAGTTAAAGCAAAAATAACATTTATTACATTTCTGTTTGAGTTTAGAGAGTCTAAGCTCCTCCAATTTATTTTACTACAATTAAACACTCTTTTCCCCTCTCTATGACAGCATAAACAATCGCAAATCAATCAGCAACTCTTTGCAGCGTTCTAAGGTTTCGCATTGCACACGCTTCTATTTAAGTGGAACCCAAAATGACCATGAATCCATTTAAATTTCTTGAATATAACCGATATTTTAAATACAAGTAATTCTTTGCCTATTAAAAATCGTACACTCTTAAAATCAAAGGTGTGATTTAGCACCTTTTGTCTTAATTTTGACGGGTCCAAAAACAGCACCATTAAAGTGGTTAAATAACGCCTCTGAAGGTTTTAAAATTTAAATGGCCCATTTTCAACACTTTGCGTCTTAAAAATATTTTCTCCCGAAACATTTATTACACCTTATAAAGCTTTATCTTACACCTTTTAAAAACCATATTTTTAAAAGGTGTTCTCAAAGTGTCTGTATATTCTTCTAATATTCTTTAAAAGGCGTCAATTTTGGCTTGAAGTGTCAAATAGTGCAGAAAAGGAATATTACACTCTTAAAACAAAAGATGTGATTTAGCACCTTTCGTCTTAATTTAAAGATGTTAAACAACACCTCTGAAAGTGTCAAATAGACCCTTTTTAACACTGCATCTTAAAAAATATTTCCCACTGACATATTTATTACACCTCATTGAGCTATTTATTACATCTCATTGAGCTATTTCTTACACCATTTTTAAAACAATATTTTTAAAAGGTGTTCTTTAAGTGTTTGTATGTTCTTCCAATATTCTTCAAATGGCGTGAATTTGAACTATTGAAGTAGGAAACACTGCAGAAAATGCGTGAAATATTGTAGGAAGGCTGATTTCAATACAGTCTGCCACCTTTTTGCACATCGTGCTACACTCAATAAAGGTGCCATATATACTTTTCACCGTATACTCAAAACAAATTAGTGTGTTATAAGGGACCGTCCATAAACTACGTCACGCGAAAAAAAGCATTTTCTGACCCCCCCGTCCCCCCTGATCACGCGTCGTCACGCTTTTCTCAGACCCCTCCCCTAAAAACCACGTCACATTTCTTTAACCCCCCTCCGCACTATGATTTGTCTTAATTTACAAATTTAATTTGATTAATTTTTTGAGTGATATGCCGCCCTCTCAGAATTATTTTGCTGGGCTGGAAATTCAAGTTCTATTCCGTTTTAAGCTTTTTCCCTCTGATTGACCTTTAGAATTTTAATGTCTGGATGTGCTTTTTATAAGATTCAAAAAAGTTCCATAAAGTTTAGTTAAAGGGGCACACTTTTTAGGTTTCGACACTGTCACCGAAAACAGACTAATCGAGCTTGAGATTTAGAAAATTTGCCAAAGAATCGAACCAGGGGGATTTGATTCATCCTCACAAATAATAGGGACGAATAAACAGAGACATGAGAGAGTTTACGCTATTTAAATTGGCTATATAAAGGCATAGGCGTAGAGTTTCGTAAATGTTTGGTGGGGCCCGGCCCAACCGGCCTGGACCAATACATAGATAGCATCATGCATGATGCATGCATATGATGTATATAAATTCCTAACGAATATTGCGTAATAAATTTATATATACTACATTATATAGTTTATTTATTAAGTATATCCATGAACTATGTTTTCCTCTAAAGATATTGTAGGCCGTTTTAAAAAACATCCGTATTTGCGCATTACAATGCGAATGTAAAAATCCTTACAAAAATTCGAGACCACTTTCAAAACTCGGGAAAATTACCAACTTAGGAAATCATGAGAGCGACTTAACCCATAAGACTAATTTATACTTGTGCCTCGAAAAACATTTTGAAAATTGTTTATCTACTCTATGGAGTTGGCCAGAGCCGCGCCTTACCAGGAATACTAGATGTTCAAAGAGGGATGATCAGCTCGAGCCTTTTCACGTACGTTCAGACGAGACTGCGGCAGAGGGTTTTTCAACGGGGATCTATAACGCGCGCCTTCTTGATGTTTTCCATATCAAGGACAAATTGAATTCCTATTCCGAGTATTCCCCCATTTTTTGCGCAATTTCCGTCTCCCTTCGAATCCCACTTAAAGCATCTAGTATCCCTGGCCTTATATTCGTCGCACTATTCCAAAAGCGGATTACGCTTCACACATAAAGTACGTAAGTCCCACTTTTCCATAGCTTTGGCCATAGATTTCATGAAATTCCCGAAGTGAAAACTAAACAGACGAACAAAAAAGCTTTTAACCAATCATAAGTCCCCTAACCGTAGATAGCCTCTTTAATGCCAGAACAATCGGCGACGGCTATTACTATTTTCTTGCATAGGACCTCGACTCGACCTCGACGGCGATATAACCGGGAAGCTCGAAAGGCAAATTTGCGGTATCGTTCGTTAGTCGTTATATTATACTAGCCGTTACCCTCCGCGTCGCTCGCGTGTAATAAGAACTTCCATCTAAAATGATACAAAAAATGTGTAGATTTTACTGATGACTAATATTTTTGTAGCACCCTAGGAGCGAAGGCACTCGGCACAGTCCGTCAGCCCGTCGGGATATTTTTTATTACTTTTCACGCGGACATTATTACGTAAAGGGTTTTAAAATTTTAGGCCACCATTTAAAAAGATGGCAACAAATCGAACCCGAAAGACCATTCAGCCCGTCTTAAGGTTAAAGGAAACCAGTGTACTAAATATTTGTGAAATCGGTTGAAACGGGCGTACTTTATTGGATAGAGAATATTTTTTACATTTCGGGGCGCCATTTTTTAAGATGGCGGCGGTTTGGAAAAATCTTTCTTAGTACGCGCCTACTACTTATGAGTAACGTTCCTGCAAATTTTCAGCCTTCTAGGGCAAGCGGTTTGGGCTGGGCGTTGATTATCAGTCAGTCTGTCAGTCAGTCAGGACTTTGATTAATATAGATATAGATTAAACGTTTTAAAGGGACACTATTGGCAAAAATTAAGTATTTTTATTCTGATTCCTTATGTTAAAATATGCCGCCTTGAATTTTTTCTGATTTTTGGAAGCGCTATTTATAGTATTAAACAATATTTGAAGTTTTGTATCCTAAACATGCATTGGAATTCTGATAAAGCGACCTACCGGCCAATCAGCGCCCGCGATTTATAAGAGTCAACCTCCAAAGGTTTTCTCGGGCGAGTCTCATTTGTGTCGTCTGCATTAGGTTCAGAAATATGTATTCTACTTTTTAGCACTCGAAAGAAAGACGCCTTTTCGATCGTCTAACGATAAGCGGATTAGGAACTTTAGTAATTAGCAGGTTTATGCTTTTATACGTTTCACATAAACTCAAATTACTCTCGTGATCTTATTATATTAAAATGTGGCAGGTCGTATTTTGTTGTATATCTTGAGTGTCTAGTTATTAGCCTTTGGAATGGGAAGATCTGTGTTCTTAGATTATTGTTACTATTATTTTTTGTGATCTTCGAGTAGGAAAAAATTAAAAACCCATCTTTTACACCTCAGCAGAGTCAAGCTGCAACACAATTACTATCCTCCTCAAACTTTAGCAGACGACGGGCACGGTGCACCGCGGAGTCACTGGTAACGAGCCCACTCTAAAAAAAATACTTATTTCCCGCCCTTGGGAACTCAGCTTTTCCTGTTTGAAGCAGACAACATACCACTTAATATTTTCTAACCCTCACGGGAAAATGATGGTGATAGAAGCCAGTAAGTGCAGACTGGTGTCTATGTGGAATGGACAAAGACCACAAAATGGTGGTGTTTGAAGCCAATAAGTACAGATTGGTATTCATGTAGAATAGACAATTGACTAGTCAGATGAAGTAATAGTGGCCAGTTGATTTGTGGATAGATTCAAGTTTTGAAATTTCCGGGGACTGTGAATACGGTCCGGAAATAGCGAACACATTTGCTTCAATTCGGAAACTGCGAACACGGTCCCCTGGGGTGTAAGTCAATAACAACAGACAGACAGACAGACAGACAGACAGACACACACACAGACACGTCGAAATTAGAACCTCTCCGTGACATACGTCACTCGGAGAGGTAAAAAGGGTTCGCAGTCAAGCTAGACCCAAGAATGGTGAGGATGCCAGTGGTGGTGCTGGTAGTCGCTGCTTGAGGGGCCGCGCACAAGAAATTTTATTCCGAGGTCGTAGTTAATAAAATTAAACTAACAAGAAGTAGGAAATCGGTTACAGATTTCGGTAAAAATTCACGAAGCGTCACACGGTAAAAATTTACATTTTACGAAACGGTTTCAAAATTCATTGAAATCTCAGGAATGATTTCGGAATTTTCTAAATTAATTTGGGTGATTTTTAGGATTATATGAAATGATTTCAACGACTTCAAAATCCTCTGAAATCGCATTGTTTCATAATCTACCGATATTAAGAAGTTGACATAAATACTCCGGTTTCTAAATCTAACAATATCAAGGTAAATTTTTCTTTTAGACAATTGTCCAACCCCTCAATGTTACCGAGTTTCATACTGAATTCGTTTTGTTTGATTTCTCAGATTCAAGGAAGAAATGTTAAGGGAAATTGAAGTAGGGAATCCGTGTCATTATACAAATTGCATCACTACGTGGCTTGTCAGGCGTTGGCTGTAATTGAGTGAACAAAGTGTAGATGTCGAGGGCTTTCTCAGGAAGGAAATGGTCAAAGACGTCTTTTGGGTTTTCGATCCTACATCCGACTTTTATACAACTTTTCAAGTTGCGATCGCATTCAGATGGCAAAAGGGTGAAGTTTTTTTTGAAAATAATAAACTTTCACTCTGGCGTCTTTGTAAAATCAACCAATCAGCGAAACAATTCGGCTTACGACACATTCGGGGAATGCGTTAGAATAGGTTTGCTACTTGGAGATAATCGGGGATTATGTTGTGCAAACTTGCTTGGTAAATGTAATTCGGTATGCCCGCCTACTCTCGGTATTATTCATAGGCGACTTTTTATATCCAAAACATACCGCAAGGGGTAGGAAACACTTTTCCTTTGTCTCCGTGGTAACGTGAGTCACGTGATTGTTGTCGCCTACGCGCCTCAATTTCCGTTATTTCTATTGGCCTTTTTTAATAGGCCTTGCATCACCGTATTTCTATGAAACAAGCTCAAGGTAGTTGCGAACAGAGCCGATAGTTGCTCTAGTTCCGAACAAAAGTTGCTTGGTGTGTGTGGTGTTTAGAGAAGTGAATTTCCAGAGACGATATAGATCGAGAAACACGAACTGCGTTGGTTCGTGACAAATATTTCAACTTTGTTACTCGATTCTTTCCATTGGATTAGTAGCGTCCACCGGAGTCCCTTCCTTTTTTTATATATATATTTTCCTGACATTTTAACTACACTAAGCGCTTTATTCCGTAATTGGCAATTAAAACCTATGTGTAACAATTTATTATATATTGTCGATGTGGTCCTTTCGAAATGATTTAGTGAGTATGGGCCGTTGGACGTTCTTGAGACTATAAGGGGGGGAGACGGAGAGGTGGATTTCATCAGTGTCTTTAAAGAACGAGCCATAAACTTGTCATTATTAATTTACAAGAAAGGCCAGTTGATAACTGTGGCGTGTCAACTCTAATGTAATGGTTCCGCCGAATTCTATTAAAGGGACACTATTGGCAAAAATTAAGTATTTTTATTCTGATTCCTTATGTTAAAATATGCCGCCTTGAATTTTTTCTGATTTTTGGAAGCGCTATTTATAGTATTAAACAATATTTGAAGTTTTGTATCCTAAACATGCATTGGAATTCTGATAAAGCGACCTACCGGCCAATCAGCGCCCGCGATTTATAAGAGTCAACCTCCAAAGGTTTTCTCGGGCGAGTCTCATTTGTGTCGTCTGCATTAGGTTCAGAAATATGTATTCTACTTTTTAGCACTCGAAAGAAAGACGCCTTTTCGATCGTCTAACGATAAGCGGATTAGGAACTTTAGTAATTAGCAGGTTTATGCTTTTATACGTTTCACATAAACTCAAATTACTCTCGTGATCTTATTATATTAAAATGTGGCAGGTCGTATTTTGTTGTATATCTTGAGTGTCTAGTTATTAGCCTTTGGAATGGGAAGAACTGTGTTCTTAGATTATTTTTACTATTATTTTTTGTGATCTTCGAGTAGGAAAAAATTAAAAACCCATCTTTTACACCTCAGCAGAGTCAAGCTGCAACACAATTACTATCCTCCTCAAACTTTAGCAGACGACGGGCACGGTGCACCGCGGAGTCACTGGTAACGAGCCCACTCTAAAAAAATACTTATTTCCCGCCCTTGGGAACTCAGCTTTTCCTGTTTGAAGCAGACAACATACCACTTAATATTTTCTAACCCTCACGGGAAAATGATGGTGATAGAAGCCAGTAAGTGCAGACTGGTGTCTATGTGGAATGGACAAAGACCACAAAATGGTGGTGTTTGAAGCCAATAAGTACAGATTGGTATTCATGTAGAATAGACAATTGACTAGTCAGATGAAGTAATAGTGGCCAGTTGATTTGTGGATAGATTCAAGTTTTGAAATTTCCGGGGACTGTGAATACGGTCCGGAAATAGCGAACACATTTGCTTCAATTCGGAAACTGCGAACACGGTCCCCTGGGGTGTAAGTCAATAACAACAGACAGACAGACAGACAGACAGACAGACACACACACAGACACGTCGAAATTAGAACCTCTCCGTGACATACGTCACTCGGAGAGGTAAAAAGGGTTCGCAGTCAAGCTAGACCCAAGAATGGTGAGGATGCCAGTGGTGGTGCTGGTAGTCGCTGCTTGAGGGGCCGCGCACAAGAAATTTTATTCCGAGGTCGTAGTTAATAAAATTAAACTAACAAGAAGTAGGAAATCGGTTACAGATTTCGGTAAAAATTCACGAAGCGTCACACGGTAAAAATTTACATTTTACGAAACGGTTTCAAAATTCATTGAAATCTCAGGAATGATTTCGGAATTTTCTAAATTAATTTGGGTGATTTTTAGGATTATATGAAATGATTTCAACGACTTCAAAATCCTCTGAAATCGCATTGTTTCATAATCTACCGATATTAAGAAGTTGACATAAATACTCCGGTTTCTAAATCTAACAATATCAAGGTAAATTTTTCTTTTAGACAATTGTCCAACCCCTCAATGTTACCGAGTTTCATACTGAATTCGTTTTGTTTGATTTCTCAGATTCAAGGAAGAAATGTTAAGGGAAATTGAAGTAGGGAATCCGTGTCATTATACAAATTGCATCACTACGTGGCTTGTCAGGCGTTGGCTGTAATTGAGTGAACAAAGTGTAGATGTCGAGGGCTTTCTCAGGAAGGAAATGGTCAAAGACGTCTTTTGGGTTTTCGATCCTACATCCGACTTTTATACAACTTTTCAAGTTGCGATCGCATTCAGATGGCAAAAGGGTGAAGTTTTTTTTGAAAATAATAAACTTTCACTCTGGCGTCTTTGTAAAATCAACCAATCAGCGAAACAATTCGGCTTACGACACATTCGGGGAATGCGTTAGAATAGGTTTGCTACTTGGAGATAATCGGGGATTATGTTGTGCAAACTTGCTTGGTAAATGTAATTCGGTATGCCCGCCTACTCTCGGTATTATTCATAGGCGACTTTTTATATCCAAAACATACCGCAAGGGGTAGGAAACACTTTTCCTTTGTCTCCGTGGTAACGTGAGTCACGTGATTGTTGTCGCCTACGCGCCTCAATTTCCGTTATTTCTATTGGCCTTTTTTAATAGGCCTTGCATCACCGTATTTCTATGAAACAAGCTCAAGGTAGTTGCGAACAGAGCCGATAGTTGCTCTAGTTCCGAACAAAAGTTGCTTGGTGTGTGTGGTGTTTAGAGAAGTGAATTTCCAGAGACGATATAGATCGAGAAACACGAACTGCGTTGGTTCGTGACAAATATTTCAACTTTGTTACTCGATTCTTTCCATTGGATTAGTAGCGTCCACCGGAGTCCCTTCCTTTTTTTATATATATATTTTCCTGACATTTTAACTACACTAAGCGCTTTATTCCGTAATTGGCAATTAAAACCTATGTGTAACAATTTATTATATATTGTCGATGTGGTCCTTTCGAAATGATTTAGTGAGTATGGGCCGTTGGACGTTCTTGAGACTATAAGGGGGGGAGACGGAGAGGTGGATTTCATCAGTGTCTTTAAAGAACGAGCCATAAACTTGTCATTATTAATTTACAAGAAAGGCCAGTTGATAACTGTGGCGTGTCAACTCTAATGTAATGGTTCCGCCGAATTCTATTAAAGGGACACTATTGGCAAAAATTAAGTATTTTTATTCTGATTCCTTATGTTAAAATATGCCGCCTTGAATTTTTTCTGATTTTTGGAAGCGCTATTTATAGTATTAAACAATATTTGAAGTTTTGTATCCTAAACATGCATTGGAATTCTGATAAAGCGACCTACCGGCCAATCAGCGCCCGCGATTTATAAGAGTCAACCTCCAAAGGTTTTCTCGGGCGAGTCTCATTTGTGTCGTCTGCATTAGGTTCAGAAATATGTATTCTACTTTTTAGCACTCGAAAGAAAGACGCCTTTTCGATCGTCTAACGATAAGCGGATTAGGAACTTTAGTAATTAGCAGGTTTATGCTTTTATACGTTTCACATAAACTCAAATTACTCTCGTGATCTTATTATATTAAAATGTGGCAGGTCGTATTTTGTTGTATATCTTGAGTGTCTAGTTATTAGCCTTTGGAATGGGAAGATCTGTGTTCTTAGATTATTGTTACTATTATTTTTTGTGATCTTCGAGTAGGAAAAAATTAAAAACCCATCTTTTACACCTCAGCAGAGTCAAGCTGCAACACAATTACTATCCTCCTCAAACTTTAGCAGACGACGGGCACGGTGCACCGCGGAGTCACTGGTAACGAGCCCACTCTAAAAAAATACTTATTTCCCGCCCTTGGGAACTCAGTTTTTCCTGTTTGAAGCAGACAACATAACACTTAATATTTTCTAACCCTCACGGGATTGGCTGATTTGGCTCTATCCCTAAAGAGGTTTTTATTGGCCGGTAGGTAAGTGCGCTAAAATCGAGACCCATTGCTAAGCCTAACAAATTTTAAAAAATTTAATTTTCATTGAAAAAAATGTTTGAAAAATGAGAAAAATATTTGAGACTTTATATTTAATTGAAACGAACCACGAAAAAATAAAACATGGCACTAAGATTTTCAGCTGAGAGTCTCCCTTTAAAGCTTAAGTTTCGAAAATTTTCGAGTCATTTAATAAGTCTTCAACTAAATATTATAAGAATTTTTTAATTTCAACAGAAAAATACCTCTGCGAATAATAGCGGGCTCGAAAACTACTACACTGAGCCTCGGCTAGGTATCGGCGGTATCCCGATTCTTGAGCCACCAGTGGCTGGGCTCGCCGTAGCCGCGAGAACAGAAAAAAATCCTCGTAAAAAACAGATACACGGCATCTTAAATAGTTTAAGCAAAAGCTACCCAGATTGATAAGATCTTCGTGCCTTACTCCCAATTAATATTTGGTATTGTGTATAGTTTTAACTAAAGAATATTCAGTCTTTATAGTAGTTCCCTAATTTATTTACCTGGTAAATCGGTTCTTAAGGAGCCGCCTTACCGAATTATGTTCCTCCGCATAAGGGAGGTTCTTTCCCAGGAGCTTAGAGAATATCGTGTAGCTCCTCCAGGCACAATGGCACATGTTACGTACTTCATGTGTAAAGCCTAATCGGCTTCTGACTATACTAGACTAGAGCATGCTAAAAACGGGTTATTTTCAGAAGACCAGTTGCACTTTTCAATCCCATCCCTCATTACTTCTATTATTTGTGTCAACGGTCAACGAAATTGTTGTAGTATCTAAATTTAATTGACGTGAAAACAATGAAAACCAGCCAATCTGGTTAGGATGGGCTGCCAGCCGCTGCTGCCTTGACCGGTCAACTCACTTTTTCAACGAAATGGGGGAAAAAAATCACACATCGTATGATGATGTACATCTACGATGTGGACATTTGTATGACCTGCCCTGTTGGCGGTGGCATTGTAGGAGTATCTCTATGCTGCCTTTGGCAGTATAAAACTTTTTGTTCCTCATTCAAGGGAGAGTCAATGGGAGCTGATGGGAGAGGATTGTGGTGAGGTGATATTTTTCGTTCGTCATTGAAGTAAGAGTGAATATGAGAGGATTAAGCATTGCATTAAATTGTACTAGTAAGGTTAAGCATTGTTTGTTTCACATTTGCTCTTTGTTTCAAGCGAGAGAGAGAGGAATATGATATAGCCTTAAAATGGAAGGTTTAATACTCCCTTTAAAATTCCTATCACCCGTCGACAAGTATTTCACGCTATCAATCCCACTCCCCTATTTTAACATTCAAAGTAAATTTCAAGTTCTCTGTTTATGTCGCACTATTACAATTATAACATAAGAAAATTTATTGAAGTTAGAATAATTAAGTAGATAACGATGTGGTTACTATTATGGCCAGCCCTTTGGTCGTCTTGTTTACATTTTACAGAACAAAATAAAACTATTCTGTTCGGAAAACACTGCTCTGTTGTGGTTTTAAAGGTGTTTTTGCAGTCAGTTATACGCAAAAATTATTTTTATGAGGTCACTATCTTCATGATTTCGGTATTAAGGATGACAAATTTTTGGAGGGGCCCGTGGCCACTTCTAAAATTTTTGGGGGGGCTCGGGCCCCACGGCAGTGATGCCAGGTGAAGAAAATGGAATTTCCCTTTCCAACCCTCAAAATTTCCCTTTTTGGACCAAAATTTCCCTAGCTCAGGGCTGCCAGATTCCGCGCATAGAAAATGATAGATTTATAGCGTGACAACTGTTTTTGGCGATGTATTTTCGTAATGAACAGAATGGGTCAGTTATCTAGCAGACGACTTTCACTAATTCAATGTTTGGAAATTATTAAAAACAGTACCATCTAATGTGAATTCAACGTGATTAATAAGTCAATTTTATGAATTTGTTTAATTTTTTATGTTGAGATTGTTGGTTTTCAATAAAATATTTAATATCACGGAATTTCCCTAGATTTAGCAAATTTTTGGAGGAATTTCCCTTTTCCCTTTTCCCTTTTTACTGTTTTTAGGAGTCAAAAATTTCCCTAGATATGGGAAATTTCCCTCAATCTGGCATCACTGCCCCACGGGCCTATAGAACTCTACGCCTATGCTTATCTAAATATAAGGGAAAGGTGAAATAAGCCATAATCCATAACATATCCCTTGTTATTATTGTAACATGATGCTTAAAAAGATAAATTGATATTTAAATTATGGTAAATAAACATGTTCCAGTAAATTGTTGAGATATTTATGGATTTTTAATGAAAGGTTTGTCTGTAGTTCAAATTTACATCCGCTGAATCACGAAATTTTAGTGCAGAAGAATTTTTCTTATTATATGGGTTTTCTAAACTATTAATTGAAACGATAACCGATACTTTGGACCATATACGCAGAAGGTGGGCGTCTTGAGCACTTATCGATATATTAACCTTGTTTGATTGGATTAAAAATGTTAAACCCGGGACGCAATGCGTCAAAACAATTAATGATTATAGAACTTTATGAGTAATGCCAAATAAGGTGGACTTCGAAACTCTTCATTACACTCTTAAAATTAAAGGTGTGATTTAGCACCTTTTGTCTTAATTTTGACGGGTCCAAAAACAGCACCATTAAAGTGGTTAAATAATGCCTCTGAAGGTTTTAAATGGCCCATTTTCAATACTTTGCGTCTTAAAAATATTTTCTCCCGACACATTTATTACACCTTATAAAGCTTTATCTTACACCTTTTAGAAACCATATTTTTAAAAGGTGTTCTCAAAGTGTCTGTATATTCTTCTAATATTCTTCAAAAGGCGTCAACATTGGCTTGAAGTGTCAAATAGTGCACCATTCGTCTTAGTTTAAAGATGTTAAACAACACCTCTGAAAGTGTTAAATAGACCATTTTTAACACTGCATCTTAAAAATATTTCCCACTGACACATTTATTACACCTCATTGAGCTATTTCTTACACCTTTTAAA
This sequence comes from Phalangium opilio, assembly GCA_019434445.1. Classification (NCBI taxonomy): domain Eukaryota; kingdom Metazoa; phylum Arthropoda; class Arachnida; order Opiliones; family Phalangiidae; genus Phalangium; species Phalangium opilio. The sequence continues at coordinate 336,053 of JAEQBA010000293.1, read as the reverse complement.
AATAATATTTTTAAAAGGTGTTCTTTAAGTGTTTTATGTTCTTCCAATATTCCTCAAATGGCGTGAATTTGAGCTACTGAAGTGGGAAATACTGCAGAAAAGGCGTGAAATATTGAAGGAAGGCTGTATTACACAGCGTGATTTCAATACAGTCTGCCACCTTTACCACATCGTGCTACACTCAATAAAGGTGCTATATATTCTCATAGGCGTAGAGTTTCGTAAATGTTTGGTGGGGCCCGGCCCAACCGGCCTGGACCAATACATAGATAGCATCATGCATGATGCATGCATATGATGTATATAAATTCCTAACGAATATTGCGTAATAAATTTATATATACTACATTATATAGTTTATTTATTAAGTATATCCATGAACTATGTTTTCCTCTAAAGATATTGTAGGCCGTTTTAAAAAACATCCGTATTTGCGCATTACAATGCGAATGTAAAAATCCTTACAAAAATTCGAGACCACTTTCAAAACTCGGGAAAATTACCAACTTAGGAAATCATGAGAGCGACTTAACACATAAGACTAATTTATACTTGTGCCTCGAAAAACATTTTGAAAATTGTTTATCTACTCTATGGAGTTGGCCAGAGCCGCGCCTTACCAGGGATACTAGATGTTTAAAGAGGGATGATCAGCTCGAGCCTTTTCACGTACATTCAGACGAGACTGCGGCAGAGGGTTTTTCAACGGGGATCTATAACGCGCGCCTTCTTGATGTTTTCCATATCAAGGACAAATTGAATTCCTATTCCGAGTATTCCCCCATTTTTTGCGCAATTTCCGTCTCCCTTCGAATCCCTCTTAAAGCATCTAGTATCCCTGGCCTTATATTCGTCGCACTATTCCAAAAGCGGATTACGCTTCACACATAAAGTACGTAAGTCCCACTTTTCCATAGCTTTGGCCATAGATTTCATGAAATTCCCGAAGTGAAAACTAAACAGACGAACAAAAAAGCTTTTAACCAATCATAAGTCCCCTAACCGTAGATAGCCTCTTTAATGCCAGAACAATCGGCGACGGCTATTACTATTTTCTTGCATAGGACCTCGACTCGACCTCGACGGCGATATAACCGGGAAGCTCGAAAGGCAAATTTGCGGTATCGTTCGTTAGTCGTTATATTATACTAGCCGTTACCCTCCGCGTCGCTCGCGTGTAATAAGAACTTCCATCTAAAATGATACAAAAAATGTGTAGATTTTACTGATGACTAATATTTTTGTAGCACCCTAGGAGCGAAGGCACTCGGCACAGTCCGTCAGCCCGTCGGGATATTTTTTATTACTTTTCACGCGGACATTATTACGTAAAGGGTTTTAAAATTTTAGGCCACCATTTAAAAAGATGGCAACAAATCGAACCCGAAAGACCATTCAGCCCGTCTTAAGGTTAAAGGAAACCAGTGTACTAAATATTTGTGAAATCGGTTGAAACGGGCGTACTTTATTGGATAGAGAATATTTTTTACATTTCGGGGCGCCATTTTTTAAGATGGCGGCGGTTTGGAAAAATCTTTCTTAGTACGCGCCTACTACTTATGAGTAACGTTCCTGCAAATTTTCAGCCTTCTAGGGCAAGCGGTTTGGGCTGGGCGTTGATTATCAGTCAGTCTGTCAGTCAGTCAGGACTTTGATTAATATAGATATAGATTAAACGTTTTAAAGCTTAAGTTTCGAAAATTTTCGAGTCATTTAATAAGTCTTCAACTAAATATTATAAGAATTTTTTAATTTCAACAGAAAAATACCTCTGCGAATAATAGCGGGCTCGAAAACTACTACACTGAGCCTCGGCTAGGTATCGGCGGTATCCCGATTCTTGAGCCACCAGTGGCTGGGCTCGCCGTAGCCGCGAGAACAGAAAAAAATCCTCGTAAAAAACAGATACACGGCATCTTAAATAGTTTAAGCAAAAGCTACCCAGATTGATAAGATCTTCGTGCCTTACTCCCAATTAATATTTGGTATTGTGTATAGTTTTAACTAAAGAATATTCAGTCTTTATAGTAGTTCCCTAATTTATTTACCTGGTAAATCGGTTCTTAAAGCGGAAGGATCGCAAGGATCCGAAGGAGCCGCCTTACCGAATTATGTTCCTCCGCATAAGGGGGGTTCTTTCCCAGGAGCTTAGAGAATATCGTGTAGCTCCTCCAGGCACAATGGCACATGTTACGTACTTCATGTGTAAAGCCTAATCGGCTTCTGACTATACTAGACTAGAGCATGCTAAAAACGGGTTATTTTCAGAAGACCAGTTGCACTTTTCAATCCCATCCCTCATTACTTCTATTATTTGTGTCAACGGTCAACGAAATTGTTGTAGTATCTAAATTTAATTGACGTGAAAACAATGAAAACCAGCCAATCTGGTTAGGATGGGCTGCCAGCCGCTGCTGCCTTGACCATAGCTGTCCGCGCTCACCTCAATTTAGCGAGCCCGAGCGCGAATTGAGCGAGGCTCTTCGAAATAATTGATAAAGTCACGAGCCCGAGCCGAGCCCGAAAGTTTATGAAAATGTTTTTTGAGCTTGAGCCCGGGCTCACAATACGTCACAAACAAAGTGAGCCTTGAGCTGAGCCCAGGTTCAACTGTAAAATCAACGAGAGCTTGCGCTGAGCTCTCTTACAAATGTTTTGGCTTTCCTGAGCTCGAGCGAGGCCAACTGAAAACTATGAGACCGCTCATTTTGAAAGGGCGCTCACTGTTTTGAGACTGCGCTCAGCTTGGCTCAGCGCCGTATTCAGTGCCAACAGAAACTAGCGTAACTCATTGGTAGATGAAGTTTTGAAAAATTTTTAATACAAATGTAGTGCAAGTCATTTGGATAGTAAATATGTATTGTAGTTTTGCATTTATCGTGTAAAAATAGCTGCAAAATTATTTATGTCAACATCTACACTGTTTGGAAGAAATATTCTCCGGAAATATGAGACCAAGCTCGAGCTTGAGCTTACTAAATTGAATGAGCCCGAGCTCGAGGTGAGCCTTAAATTCTATCGATTTTGAGCCCGAGCTGAGCCCAGGAAAGATATTAGAGAGAGCTTGAGCTCGAGCTTAGCCCATCAAAATTATGCGAATGAACCCGAGCCCGAGGCGAGCTCATTTATAAAAACTAACTGAGCTTGAGCTCACATTGAGCTCTAAGGAAACATTGTTTCAATTTTGAGCTTGAGGTGAGCTCGTTGTCAATTTCTATAACGTAACGTGAGCTGAGCTGAGCCCAAGCGATGGTGGACAGGTATGGCCTTGACCGGTCAACTCACTTTTTCAACGAAATGGGGGAAAAAAATCACACATCGTATGATGATGTACATCTACGATGTGGACATTTGTATGACCTGCCCTGTTGGCGGTGGCATTGTAGGAGTATCTCTATGCTGCCTTTGGCAGTATAAAACTTTTCGTTCCTCATTCAAGGGAGAGTCAATGGGAGCTGATGGGAGAGGATTGTGGTGAGGTGATATTTTTCGTTCGTCATTGAAGTAAGAGTGAATATGAGAGGATTAAGCATTGCATTAAATTGTACTAGTAAGGTTAAGCATGGTTTGTTTCACATTTGCTCTTTGTTTCAAGCGAGAGAGAGAGGAATATGATATAGCCTTAAAATGGAAGGTTTAATACTCCCTTTAAAATTCCTATCACCCGTCGACAAGTATTTCACGCTATCAATCCCACTCCCCTATTTTAACATTCAAAGTAAATTTCAAGTTCTCTGTTTATGTCGCACTATTACAATTATAACATAAGAAAATTTATTGAAGTTAGAATAATTAAGTAGATAACGATGTGGTTACTATTATGGCCAGCCCTTTGGTCGTCTTGTTTACATTTTACAGAACAAAATAAAACTATTCTGTTCGGAAAACACTGCTCTGTTGTGGTTTTAAAGGTGTTTTTGCAGTCAGTTATACGCAAAAATTATTTTTATGAGGTCACTATCTTCATGATTTCGGTATTAAGGATGACAAATTTTTGGAGGGGCCCGTGGCCACTTCTAAAATTTTTGGGGGGCTCGGGCCCCACGGGCCTATAGAACTCTACGCCTATGTATATTCTTTTCACTGTACACTCAAAAACATTTAATGTGTTTTAACACCTTTAAGAGTAGTTTTTATGGGTTCACATTTCACACAGACCGAAACCATAATTTGAAGGTCCCATTTGATCAAACTCCCGCAATTTAGGCAGTTTTCGAACAGTGATAAATAGCCTCAAATGACTACACACAAAAAAAATTCCGTAATGAAAACCTTTAAAACACCGTTTGAAATTAAACATGGAAATTAAATAATAATACTGCGCGTTTGTTTCTTAAATGAGGTCTTCCGCATGTTTTAATTTTGAAGTATATCCAAAGATTATAAAGTCAAGGAAAAAGACTTAATTGTTCGTATTAAATTAAATAAAACAGCATTTTTTAAAGATGATATTTTCTTAAGAAAATATTTTTATCCCTGAGTAAAACGTACCTAAGAAATTGGTATGGTAGGTATGTGTATGGTAGGTGGTATGGTAGGTTTACAAAACCTGCTAAATGTGTTATGTGACACTTTTAAAAGCGTTACGCGACACTCTTAAAGGCGTTACGTGACACTCTTAAAGTTGTTATGCGACACGCTTTAAAGTGTTATTTTAAGTTCGCAAAGGTGTTGAGACACATCCTGTAACGAATTTCACATACACATAAAAGAGTAACAATTTTCTTTTAATACGAAAGACGAGTTGAAAAGGTGTTAAACTGCACCTCTGTTGAACAATTTCCACTCTTATTTTCGACACCCATTGTTCAAATAAGTGTGTTTAAATCCTTTTATCTTAATATCGTCTGTGACATGCATTTGGAGGGGTGAATGCATACTCGCGAAATCTGTTTCATCCCCCTCGCCTATTGACCACGTACCTAAGATAATTTGTGATATTGCGCGTGAAGAAATAGTGCGGTTTTATTTTACATTAGCTGCTTTTGACTGAGGCTAACCGTGGCCACTGCAGTTTATCGCCACAATTTAATTTGATGATGTACATGATTGTATTAATTTGGTTTGCGAATATTGATGTTATGTTATTCACTAATATTAAAACGTTTTAGCTTATAATGACGACCCAGGGCCTAAGTTTAAACGAAATTCGAAAGGATTTTAACGATGAGTATTTTGAATTAAATGATTTCAAGAACATCTACGGCATCTTTAATTTAATTTCGGCGTGCTAACGTTTTAAACAAACTTTAACCTCGTTCAAACGCGAAAAAAACCACTAAAGAAAATAGAACAGAGCGCGGAGGTTGTGACTCTTCCTTGAGATACGCCTATGCCAAATTCTCCCGTTTGGTGGCGTACGAGCGTTATTTTCGGGAAGAATGACGTCATCAACTTCAAATCTGATTGGCTGATACCATTTTAAACACCGCTCGCGCGCTTGAGCGTCTCGAAATGCATGTCAAGCTAAGGTAAAGGCAGGGAAATATGGCAGTCCGACACTTTCCCCTATTTATTTTTGTTAATATCTAATGAAGAGTTTCGAAGTCCACCTTATTTGACATTACCCATAAAGTTCTATAATCATTAATAGTTTTGACGCATTGCGTCACGGGTTTAACATTTTTAATCCAATCAAACAAGGTTAATATATCGATAAGTGCTCAAGACGCCCACCTTCTGCGTATATGGTCCAAAGTATCGGTTATCGTTTGAATTTATAGTTTAGAAAACCCATATAATAAGAAAATTTCTTCTGCACTAAAATTTCGTGATTCAGCGGATGTAAATTTGAACTACAGACAAACCTTTCATTAAAAATCCATAAATATCTCAACAATTTACTGGAACATGTTTATTTACCATAATTTAAATATTAATTTATCTTTTTAAGCATCATGTTACAATAATAACAAGGGATATGTTATGGATTATGGCTTATTTCACCTTTCCCTTATATTTAGATAAGCCTTGAAATCGTTAGATAACGTATCACCTTGCTACTCTGTTATTATCAGAGAAATTATAGCAATGTACACAAAGTCATTTGAGGGTATATACCACTGTTCGAAAACCGCCTATATTGCGGGAGTTTGGTCAAATGTGACCTCCAAATTATGGTTTCGGTCTTTGTGAAATGTGGACCCATAAAAACTACTTTTAAAAGTGTTATAACACACTAATTTGTTTTGAGTATACGGTGAAAAGTATATATGGCACCTTTATTGAGTGTAGCACGATGTGGTAAAGGTGGCAGACTGTATTGAAATCAGCCTTCCTACAATATTTCACGCATTTTTTGCAGTGTTTCCTACTTCAATAGTTCAAATTCACGCCGTTTGAAGAATATTGGAAGAACATACAAACACTTAAAGAACACCTTTTAAAAATATTGTTTTAAAAAGGGTGTAAGAAATAGCTCAATGAGATGTAATAAATAGCTCAATAAGGTGTAATAAAAGTGTCAGTGGGAAATTTTTTTAAGATGCAGTGTTAAAAATGGTCTATTTAACACTTTCAGAGGTGTTGTTTAACATCTTTAAATTAAGACGAAAGGTGCTAAATCACATCTTTTGGTTTAAGAGTGTAATATTCCTTTTCTGCACTATTTGACACTTCAAGCCAAAATTGACGCCTTTTGAAGAATATTAGAAGAATATACAGACACTTTGAGAACACCTTTTAAAAATATGGTTTCTAAAAGGTGTAAGATAAAGCTTTATAAGGTGTAATAAATGTGTCGGGAGAAAATATTTTTAAGACGCAAAGTGTTGAAAATGGGCCATTTAAAACCTTCAGAGGCGTTATTTAACCACTTTAATGGTGCTGTTTTTGGACCCGTCAAAATTAAGACAAAAGGTGCTAAATCAAACCTTTGATTTTAAGAGTGTACACTTGTTCATTGCTAAAATTTCTCTTATAATAACAGAGTTGCAAGGTGATACATTGTCTAACGATTTGAAGGCTTATCTAAATATAAGGGAAAGGTGAAATAAGCCATAATCCATAACATATCCCTTGTTATTATTGTAAGATGATGCTTAAAAAGATAAAATGATATTTAAATTATGGTAAATAAACATGTTCCAGTAAATTGTTGAGATATTTATGGATTTTTAATGAAAGGTTTGTCTGTAGTTCAAATTTACATCCACAGAATCACGAAATTTTAGTGCAGAAGAAATTTTCTTATTATATGGGTTTTCTAAACTATTAATTCAACCGATAACCGATACTTTGGACCGTATACGCAGAGTGTGGGCGTCCTGAGCACTTATCGACATATTAACCTTGTTTGATTGGATTAAAAATGTTAAACCCGGGACGCAATGCGTCAAAACAAATAATGATTATAGAACTTTATGGGTAATGTCAAATAAGGTGGACTTCGAAACTGTTCATTAGATATTAAGCTAAAAGGATTTAAACACACTTAATTGAACAATGGGTGTCGAAAATAAGAGGGGAAATTGTTCAACAGAGGTGCAGTTTAACACCTTTTCAACTCGTCATTCGTACTAAAAGAAAATTGTTGTTCTTTTATGTGTATGTGCAATTCGTTACAGGATGTGTCTCAGCACCTTTGCGAGCTTAAAATAACACATTAAAGCGTGTCGCATAACACCTTTAAGAGTGTCGCGTAACGCCTTTAAGAGTGTCGCGTAACGCCTTTAAGAGTGTCGCGTAACGCCTTTAAGAGTGTCGCGTAACGCCTTTAAGAGTGTCGCGTAACGCCTTTAAGAGTGTCGCGTAACGCCTTTAAGAGTGTCGCGTAACGCCTATAAGAGTGTCGCGTAACGCCTATAAGAGTGTCGCGTAATGCCTTTAAGAGTGTCGCGTAACGCTTTTAAAAGTGTCACATAACACATTTAGCAGGTTTTATAAAGCTACGATGCCACCTGATCACCAATTTCTTAGCTACGTTTTACTCAGGGATATCATCTTTTTTAAGAAAATATCATCTTTTTCCTTGACTTTATAATCTTTGGATTGACTTCAAAATTAAAACATTTATAGAAATGGAAGACCTCATTTAAGAATCAAGTTATTGATTTTCTATCCCGCAGTATTATTATTTAATTTCCATGTTTAATTTCAAACGGTGTTTTAAAGGTTTTTATTACCTTAAATTGTCGGGAAAAACTCAAGGCGACGAAACTCTATTTTGGGTGTTTTTAATTTGTGAAAAAGTGTTTTCTTGAATTACACTCTTTTGAAACTTCCATTTCGCTAAATATTAATTGTCCAAAAAACTATTTCATATTAATATTAATAATAATCATAAATCAGTGAAAAAATGCGAAATTGTTCTCTCGCCTCTCTCGCGTTATTGTATGAGACAGTTTAACTATATATAGCAATTAAAAATTTACAGATTTGTGCTAAAAATATGCAGTTTATAAAATTTAAAGTCTGAGATCTACCCTTATAACACCCTTTCCGAAAAAAAGGAGTAATTCCAGATAGATTTTACTCCTTTATTAACTAAGCTTTTTGTCGTAGATAATGGGCACCTTTAAAATACCAATATAACACCGTTTTTGTTATTCATGTGAAAATGTTAGGCGTTATATAGGCGTATTTAAAAAGTACACCATTTTCACTCCAAAGAAACACTTAATTTTTTTTGTGTGTAATGTGGTCGTCGATTGGAAAATAATTTTTTTTAGGTACGCCGAGGAAACTCCACTAAACGTGACGACAATTACGGTGAGTTTATGGACATCCGGTGGCGTGTCTTGGAGAATGATTTTTCAAGATGGAAATTAATGTTAAATATTTCTTGTCAGGAATCGTGGGGAATGGAGCGTGCAAAGTCATCTTACATATTTATAGCGGAATATCTAGAACGATCCTTCAACATGCGGTATTTTTCCTATTACATTGAATTTCATTGAAATTTGAACAGTGTCGAGACTAGAGCGAGAAAGAATTGCGTTGCTAGCGTCTAAGTCCTCGCTAGCTAGTTCGGTCAAATTTGTCCACGAATACTCGACAAATTCTTTGCTTTGTTCGACTCGATTAATTTTGAATTTTTAACCAATATTCGAGAAGCCTTTGTTTATACGTTAAAAAATTTGAGTAATCTAATCGGGTTTCAACTCTTTTCGAATCGTAGTCAAAAAACCCTTGATCTCACAAGCAACCAAATAGTCTCTTATATTCTTTGAAATGTTAATTACTCTCTGAAAGGAATTTTAGCTAATTTATGGGCAATTTTAAACTTACCTTTATATCTCATAGTAACATAATTTTGTCGATGATTTAGACTATGTTACGAAGACCATAAAATTAGCTTTCACGATGTTACCAACCTATACAATGAGCCTAATGCTTTCAACGTAAGTGAACTGAAAGATAAATCTGATCGAATTTAACTTAACTGTACGAGTTTGCCTGTTAATCTATACTCTGGTTTTAGAAAACAAATTTTATCATGATTCCCGGGCCACTGACGATTTTCGATGGGCGACAGGAGTATTTCAGTCCATCTCCGGTGTTCGAAACGGCTAGGATGATTATCGTGTCGGCCTCCCCCAAAAGAGTCGTGTCCACATCCTTGTCCTTCTTAAATATGGACACTCCAGTAAATTTTGCAATCGATTCGCTTCCCAATTCATTGAATTACTTTCTTCCTTTAATTAGGTGGTGATTTTAATGGTGTTTACCTTGATGCTTTTGTCACTTTTGCTCGTCATTCACTCCGTCGTAACCAACAAATACCAATCGATGCCCACCAAGAAAGTTGTCAAGAAGCTGGCCCAAGAATCCCTGGAAAATGTCTGGGAGAACGCCTCGCTCTTATGCGCCGAACGTAAGCAATCCAGCGCTCGTTTACATTTGATAAAGAAATTTCCCATTACTTCAGATTTCCACAATCCAATTAGCGGAGGATACCAGCCCATTAAGAAAGATGGCTAGCGCTTTAATCTGACATAATTACGTTCCCTACAGCTATTTCCTCCATTTTGCCCCACGTTACTCGTCGTCTGCTCGCTTCGTCGTGGCTGATCGGAGTGACTTTCATTCTGTTTTTCTTGGGTTGTTTCTTGCGCACGGAGTTCACGACGGAAACTTACAATTGCATCGACACCCTCTCGGACTTGATCAAATCGGGAATTCCACCTATCATGTTCCAAGAATCTGGAACCCTCGAGTATCTGAAAGTATTGGTAAATAGACGTCTCCGTGTTAAGTTATTCTCCTCTTCGGAAGTCATTGTTGCGTATCATTATAGGCAACGCGGGATCCAGTTGTTAAAGAATGGCTTGACGCGCTGGATAAGGAGAATATTTACACCAGGCCTGAGGAATATTTTGCGCTTGACGCCTACATTCCTCTTCTTTCTGGAGAAAAAGCTCTGATCACGAGAGACACTTTTCTGATTTGGTTCTTGGGACAATTCTTGACTTTCGATTACGAGAGTAAAGAATTCTTTCTGAGCCACGGAGGACTTTACTTTTCGCGACAAGAACTGGCCTTCGAATACTTGCACCTCATGTTCAACGCCACTTGGATGAAAAACAACCCCATCATTCACGAGCTCGTCCAACTGATGTCGGTATGAGTGCTATCGTAAAATGATTAAGGGGCTTGAGGAATGTTTTATTGCAGCGTGGAACCGTTATTCGAAACGCAAGCGTTGGACTATCTGGATCTTGCGATGCGTCATTTATATGGGCATGTCACTTGGAAGAGACCGATGAAAAGCGCGGCTGATTTGGACCTGAGCAGCGTCAGCGTTCCCTTATACTTACTTTTCACGCTGTTGTCGGGAACAGTAGCTGTGCTCATTACCGAAATTATCTTCAACCACTTTGTTTAGACGTTAATTATTTAATTTGTTGAAACGCAAAATAATATTTTCCACTTCAATATAGAACACCAGCAACGTAACAACTCCATTCTACGTCACTTTCAATTTTACCTTTAACTAGGTGGTAGTTACGCACTAAAAGATCATTAAGATTTAAAAATAATTGCAATCAAGTCTAGAATTAACTATGAATTCCAATTGACACTGGAATATACAGTCCATCAATAGTGAAGGAGTGTGTTTATTGGGCCCAACTGACTGAAAAGTATCAAAGAACATGGGTTGTACAACATTTGGTTATACCCTTCTGCTGATTAAAGGTACAAAACGGTTTAAGATAGTTCTAAAACAAGCTGGTCACTCGGTTTAAAGTCGTACTCTACATTGTTAGATATTTTCTTGTTTTAGGGGCCATTGTTTGGGGGCTGTACAATCCTTGCTATTTTATACTTTCCACTCAGTTGGGCCCAATAAACACGCTCATTAACATAACACCCTGTATATATCGTTTTTGTCTTAGACACAAAAAGCACACTGGAAATACCGGTTGAAAATTGAAAAAGGCACATGTTGAATTTGACTTCAAAAGGTAGATGCAAATAAAAATTGGTTTTTTAAATGTAAAACTTTATCGTTAATTTAAAAACATCTCCTCGAATTAGAAAAATATTTTCAAGTGCACGCCTACTTCTTAAGAGTAACGTAACTGCGAATTTTCAGCCCTGAGCGTTGATTATTATTAAGTTAGTCAGGGCATCTATAGATTGAGCTGTACAGCTAGTACGTAAATGCATACATACAAGAGTGTCCTTATTTAAGATCCTCGTGGTGTTATTAGCGGGCGTTCAATTCTTTAGAATAGAGTGGCCCTTAATATGGTAGATGCCAAAGGGTGAATTGGGGAAGTTTGCCTTGGGGATTATTACTTTTTCGAGGCCCATTATGAGGAGGCAATGCTTAGAAAAGCGATGACTTCAGCAGACTCTTCTTTAAAGATAAGCGACGATAAGCATCCGAATACATAAGACAATAACGTCGAAATTCGCCCCCAGTCAGACTTCACTATAAAATCAAAGGTAGTCTCTAATAAAAAAGGCTAATGGAAAGTGAGGCAGAAAAGAGAGCCTAATTGATAACGTAAAACTGTTTACTGATCTCTTCCCCTAGCGGCATACAAGGGGAAATCTCGCGTATGGTTATGAAGGGGAGCACGTGTGCAAACCGAATTACAATTACCAACTAGGTTTCATTACGAAACCTATGACTATCTCCATGAAGCTAAAATATCGATAGTCGAAAGAATTCATCTTTTTGGGAGGGGGAGAGAAATTAAAGATAATACTAATGTAAAGGGCTAATTGGTTAATCAAGTTTGAGAGAAGTCTAAAAAAGAAATGCATAAATATATATTTGGTGTGTTATAAACATGATTATACTGAGAACACACAAGCCAATGCCTTCATTAACCAACCCAGTGCCTAATTACTTTCTTTTAATTCTATTTGCTTTGGATGATGGAACTTCCGAAAATAGACTTATGAAGCACAAGAAAAAGAAAAATATTGCCAAAATTTTTTGTTGAAAGATTTCGAAGGGATATTGATTTTCGTTTTAGATTGGTGGTCGTTCGGTCCTTGAGGAAACGGGTCCAGAGTAGTCAAGCGTTTCTTTATAGAGGGCGCTATTCATTAACGCTGCAGAGCGATTTTATCTTTCGAGCCATCGGCTTAGCGATTATGATTAAAAAAATTAACCGGCGATTTTGCTTTATCGTCTGCCCTCTAATGATGCACCCTCAGACCACCTACCCATGGACAGGCATCACCGTGTTAAACCGCGGTTTTCAAATTGAAACGCGTAGCATGCGCCCTCATGTGTCGGCGGCCCGCAATATATCTCCACAAGTGACACGTGATCATTTAAAGAGACAAAATTCGTTTTTTGGCCAAGGCTTAATATTATATTCGTCTTATAAAGTAACGCAGAGTTATATTTACTAAACTAATATAAATATATAACGTTTATAAATCTTTAACGAGATGAACTAAAAATAAACGAATGATAAAGGCTTTATTACTTTGTCACATTTATAAGATTTTTGGCATCTATTGACGCCTATTAGGCCACTGTTCTCGAGGGAGCAAGAATTAACATTTTTCACGTGAGTCTGTTTGTCGAGATGAATTTCCAATAGCCGCCACCTCGGCGCTTTCGTCGGGCGTTACCCTTTGCTAACCTAGCTCCCTATCCTCATGCCTGTCCATGGGTAGGTGGTCTGAGATGTACCGTACCTTTGTACCTACATTCCGGCAAGTCTAAATAGTGGTTTCCCTCCTTAAAAGAACATGTTGCGTTTAAAATAAATTTAATGTTTTCACGTAGCGATCCTCTTTTAGTAAGTTCTTTTTGTTATTGACATCCACTCTCAAAGCTAATACCATTAAACACAGATGGACTGGAATGCAGACGCGGCGTTTCGTTCTTTTAGAGCAGCGTCTCTATAGTGCCATGCCGTGACCAATATTTGAAATTTTTCGACTAAAACCATAGCAGCCAGAACATGATAAGTCGAAAAGTTTCGGGACTCTCGCGCTAGGGGCCACGACAGGCGATGCCATTAGAACGCTAAATGGGGTTTAAAGGAGAAAGCTATGGATTGATATTGAGAACTTTCTTATAATAGAACCTGCCCAAATGTGACTTACTACGCTTATGGAATCTCTTCTATTACCAAATATATATTTCTTAAGCGAGCAATCACTAATCATTTATGTTATTAACCATATAAAGAATATGATAACTCTTTTGTCGATACAAAATTCAAAATGTATACTGATTTAAGTAGACAGTCTCTTATTCTAGAATAGTAAATATTAGTTATATTTCGGTTAACAACATTCGAATTGCCGAACCTCCAGGGGTAAAAGTAGTGATGTATTTTCTACCAGGCCCTGTAAAACATTCACCCGCATTACACCAATGTACGATATATTGTAAAGTATAAACCGACGATAAATGGAATTGAAGACAAAATGGATCTTATAAGTAGACTTCGCCTCCTTGCCATTACGTAGCGAGTATGTTAAGAACTGCAAGTCTATAAATTTGTAAAAAAAATGTCCAGATTGAAAGATCTCAATTTGGTCCGCACGTTATAACGTACGCACTCCCACACATTGTTTTGAGATATATTCTATAAAGTGTTGAGGAATTCTTTGGTCTGAATCAAATGAGCCGCAAACATTTTGTTATAACTTCCTTAAATTCTATAACCTTCTGGCAAACTGAGGAGGATACGAGACCCTATATAGAAATCAAGTCTTTAACTGGGATAGTCTGATCATTTTCTAACTGAACCTATCTAGGGACTCTAGTCCAAAAATAAAAATAACTTTTTTCGTGCGTGGCCTAGCTCCGGAAAAAGACATTTACCAAAAATAAAAGGATTGTTTTGAGACTGAGAAAATAGGGGGGAGGGAGAGGGGAGTTGGGGTCCGTGGTCGCGCTGCGTTAGTTCTCGCGACCAGACCAAAAACAAACATGATTAATGCACGCTCTCTCGTACCCGTCACATGGTTCACAAAGATCTGGTTCGGTTTCCTAAAATGTGAAAACACACAAGGCTATTGTTTTAATACATCAATACGATAGAAAGTAGTTTTTAAACGTAATTAACGGGAACGCTTTCCAGCAAGTAAACCATATAGCATATTTTAGTAGGAAAACTCATATATTATAGTATCTTAATACTACTACATCGTGGAAAGGTTAGGAACTGTCGCTGCATGTCACTAACTTAATTCGATAGAGAACCAGCAAAGAAGTGATTCCTGCCCTCCGAGTTCAGAGTTCAGTGAGATTAGATAACCTCTCGCCGTGCGTCTACCTTTAAACAGTTTTTTTTTTTCAATTTTACCTGAGAAACTTCAGATGCTAATGTTTTTCGTCCCCCAACGGTATCCTAGATTTAAACAGAGCTTGAATTCAATTTACAAAGACCTTGATATCCTAGAGTTCCATTGATCCCCTTGCATACGGTGCATTTTCAAATTGCTAACCCATATAAGGTTTGTAACTTCCATAATAAAACAATTGCTTTACCCTTTGCTTATTCTTCACGGTATATCGTACACCAATGTACTGCGGGTTGGAGTTTTACAGGGGCAGGTAGGAATTACATTATTGCTTTTACCCCTGGAGGTTCGGCACTTGGAAGTTTTTTTCTTAATAAAAAAGGATAATTAAAATGATCAATTACATAATCAAAGACTGTAAACTTAAAGCTAGTTTCCCACTCGACCGAAAAATCCCGGCGGAAATTTGGCAGCCGAGGGAAGAAATTTTAACTTACGCCGGAATCCTGCGGTAGACCGTTAACACTACGACTGAAATTTGAGTTTGGCGGTTGATATTTTTGGGTCACGTGATAGATTTGAGTGGTTTCCACAACATATATTTCGCACTCTGAATTGATATATTTGTCCCCTTGTCTCTTAGATCATAGTACAAGAAGGGATAATTTCTAACTCCTCAATAAAGTCTTCCTTATTTAATCTTCCTTATTAACCTCTAATCTCTTTTTATTCCCATTTGTTTCATTGTTCTTTCTTAGTGGCATGTTTCCGATAAGCCTTGGTCAACCACAAAAAAGTGGCGTCTATCAATATATCTCGCGTGCGCTCTTGAAATTTATGATGTAGTCAGTATGATAATTTCATTGGCAGAGACACCGGCGTAACGCCGAACACGCCCGAAAAAATAGAACACAACTTACGCCCGGTCGAACGGAAATTCCGTCGGGCTAGGCGTAAAGATTTTTCGGTCGAGCCCCTTTCTGCCGGGTTTCCGTCGTGTTTCCCGTCGAGTGGGAATGTAGCTTTATTCAGTAAAAAATTTTATTGTCTCATAAGACAAAGGCTGTGCTCAAGAACCGCCAACGGGAAAAAGCGGCTTTTTCTCCTATGAGTTTATTTTGGCAACGCTACGTCATATATTGTTGAACGCAATTTTGGTGCGTTGTTCCGTTTTAATTAAAATGGCGTCTGCTGCAACATTTTAAAGCAGCTCGTGAAATACCAAACCTTAACCAACTTTATTGAGATTTAAATAAGTTTTTGGTAAAACTCTTTTGAAAGGAAATTAGATGTTTGTTGGTAATAATTATTTTCTCATAATTGTGGTGAATTTTTTGAAAATTTCCATAATTATCCGCGAAACACTTTTTCATAGCTCGCGTGCAAATTATTAGTCGTCATGAAGTTTAACGTCACTAAACGAATGAGCTACGAAATAACCTGCTTCACTAGCCGATTACTTCGTTGACGGTCCGATTAGCAACGATACGTCAAAACCGGAAGTGAAAAAAAATCGTTAAACGAAACATCCGACTGTTTCCTTGCGAGTTGTTGAACTGAAATTGAAATTATTTGAATACAGCGAGCTTCATCGATTATATAACTCTAAATGAATAGGGAAACTGGTTGGATGGTCGTAAGGAAGAACAGTTTATAATGAGACACAAAGAATTACCAGGATTTGAAGTAACCATGATCAGGTCCTAGTGGAAGCTTTGTAATAAAAAAAAAGAAAACAGGCTAGAGAAATAGTGCGAGGTAATGAGAGTATTTGACAAACGCGAAAGTACGGACTGCAGATAAATCTCCTTTCTAAAATGAAATAAAAAAATTCTTTTTTTATCGTGGAGCTTTTTTCCCCTTGAAAAAAGAAACAAAATACGAAAGCTAGTAAATTGTAGGTAGTTTGGTTTCCATTTTTAAATACGGATCCCTCGTGTGTTTTTCGAAAGAATCACTGAAAATAATAATTATGTGATGAATTTAGGTTTAAAAACAAAATATAAAATTGGAAACGTTTTTAGTTTGCAACCGAGAATATAGCGTTCCTGACACAAAAAAATGGCAGGATCATTTTCTAGAATTTTAGGGCCAATTAATTAAAAAGATTGGTTGTTCTATTATCAATTTCGATATCTTCTAAGCCAGGCCTCTCGTTTAAGGTACTCTGAACTTTTCCGTTAAGTACTTACTTTACGGTTGTATATTGTCATTAATCTTCAAAACTGCCTGCTTTCATATTTTCTAATAATCGACATACAGAGAGCTAGGCGCCATCTATCATAATTTAAAAGAGCCGGCAAATACAAAAACGGGACTTGATGCACCGAAAGGAGGGGCGCATTGAATATGACCCTTTATTTAAAATAAAATTCAATATTCCCTCTTTATTTCCTGTATTTTTCACAAAGTCAAAGTTTCCATTATAGTTGTTTATTTGAAAATTCTTCTGCATACCCTTCCGCATCTGGGTCGACTCGTTCTCAGGCCCGGAAATAAGGAAAAATTCTTATAGGACATGTGTCCAGTGACGAACCCTTTGACTGGAAAAATTATAGGACATTGTCCACTGAATGGATTGTGCAAAATTGTTGTCGCATCTTCATAGTCAAACCATCAACACTACGGAAAATTTATTGTTCAAAATGTCCAGGGACCCCTTAGTTTTTGGAAAATTATGGGACATTCGAAAATTTTATTGGACAATGTCCAGTGTCCTGTGCTCAATTCGGGCCCTGCTCTTTCTAATTTAGAAAAGGGAAAAGTGGTCTAGTGGGCATATTAGCTCTCTGATGACCATCCATCCTCATGTCCTCTTACAAAGTATGTTCCAGAGATCGATAGTTTTCTTCCCAATGTTCATAATATGTTTTTACGTATCCTGTAGTTTAACTCGAAAATATCGAAAAATTCTACAGTATATCCTATCAATAAATGAGTAATAAAGTTTGCACCTCCATTACGCAGCTGTATGTACAATCAAGTTTATCATCAGGAAGCTGTTTTATTAAAGCCGTGTCCCTTGGAATTACAGTGACATTTCCATTGCGCGGGGAATTAATTTCATTCGGAATCCCTTTGAGTCTTGAGGCTTTTCACGAGTTCATATGAATATGGAATCTCTTAAGCGAATTGTTCATTCCTTATTAAATCTGTTCTTATTAAGTATAGCACGATGTAGTTACTATTGTGGCCCAGCCTTTGGGACCGTTAAAAATGGTGAATATCTTTTAATATGTATGGTTGCTTGTCGTGGGAGGAGAAAGGTTGGCCTTATAATAGAGCTTTGCCTTTTCTTTAAACCTGTTTTTTATTTTTCATAATTTTTTTCTTTTTTTTTTTTCTCTATTCGGGTTCACTTTAATAATAATTTTGAAAAGTTTTCGGTTCAAGATTAAGAAATAAAAGATCGATATATTCTTTTGTTCCGCTACAAAAGCCGCCCGTCCTGCGCCACCATGTCTTTCTTTCCTCATTCTCCCCCACCTTCAAACTATCCGGGAATTTAATCGAGTTTTCACCAAAAAACAATTTAAAACTGTATAAAGGGTCAATGAAATGCTATTCCACAAATTGGCGTCGACACCAAAATCTGTTTCTTCCCGAATCCCGAATATAGTACAGAGCATAGAGAGATTGCTCTTGATTTGATTGCAATCACTCGTCTTCGTATTTCAAAATACTACCGGTTTGTAGAGAGTTTAAAATCTTTTTTCTCTTCGAGACCCGCTCTAATTTAGGCCTTTGCGAGCACGAAAAAGTGAATCCCATCGTTTCACTTTATTCAAATATGTGAAGTAACATTTTAATTTCCGGGAGAGACTTAGATATAGCTTTCTTCTAGGTATGACAAATTAGTATTATTTAAACCAGAAGGGAATAAGAGAGAAGGGAGACATTAGAGCCTGCTATGGTAACGGGAGTACGACCAACCTCAAGAAAACCGCGAAATCTTTGCGCAAATACAAAGCTTTTAACCAATTTACTGCAAATATAGTTCTTTAAGTTCTCCGCGGTGTCAGGCGGCCTATTTTTCTGCTAGATTTTCATTCTCCAAAGGCTTAGGGCTGTCCATGTTTCGTTCTTGTGTAATTATAACCTCAAGTATGTATGTTATTGAAACTAATTTTTATTTTTTAATATTAATTCAGAATAATTAGTTTTCATCTATTTATTACCTTCAAATTATCTGATTTTGGTACATTCTCAATTCCCGTGCATCTAAATTAATTGCACAGCTTGATTTCGTTTATCAACATGAAATTCGGCCATTTTTATCTCCTTCAATATAAAGTTGTAAACAAAACTACTTTTTATACGTCAACCGAGACGTCCCTTCTTATCTGACGTCACAGCTAAGACAGAAGTTAGATAGCCAATCAGTGAAGGGTAGTTGATTTGAGGTTGGTAAGACTGTTGTTACGAGTGTAAAGCATTATGGAGATATAAAGTGTGTCCCTTCTCTCTTATTCCCTTCTGTTTAAACTTAAGACATAGCTAGATTTGAAAATATAAGAAAGCTATCTTCGATGGGGCAAAATAACTTTCTTCAAATAGAGCTTTAAGAAATACAAAATAGATTTCAAGAAGGTGAAAAATAGTTTTAACAGAATTTCTTGAGCAGTTAATAGTTACCAACGTTTGGAAAAAGTACTTTTAAGAAAGAAAATACCTAAAGGGAGGGTGAAATGGAAAATTAAGTGATTTTTTATCGATTCTTCTTCTAATTATAATGCCTAGTGAAACATTCTGGAAATACAGTCTCCGAATGATTTTAAAATTCAAATTAGGTTCAGATTTTAAGGATAATTTGAAATAAGCCCCTCCGACCAATCGTGTAACGCCCTGCCTTTTTCTTAACAAAAATTTCGTGGCACGCTACTACCTCCTCATTTTATTCAAAACTACATACTGCTTATATATTATTTACAGCAATATGTACTTGAATTCGATATTTCTCTCTGAAAAGAGCCCTCTATAGAAAGTGGTATTAGACGAACGGAAGATTGACAGCTTGTTTTGGACGTGCGGTTTAATGGCATTCCTGCTTGCACTAAACGGCAGGGAACCGATTCAATATATTCTTTCTCGCTCGCTTTTACAATGAAAATTCTAATACATTGACTTCCCTTCCATTAAAGACGCCAAGGAAAAATGTTCGCAAAAATTATGATGATTTTTCGATCAACTATTATAAAAGTTGGAATGCATTTCTTAAAAATAAGAGTAATAATGGATGCACCAACTACAAAGGTAAACTTAATAGGTGGGATTTCAAAACAGTGTGGATGCCACGAGTCCTTTTCCCAATCGCTTCCAATACTGTAAGAATCCTCTGAGTTTTAATATTTCTTGTTCATTTTAACATTGTATAGAAACACACCGGAATCGCTCGCGTCTCTTCTTGAGCTTAAATCAATAGAAGTTTAGAAACTCCAATCGGATACTAATAGTTTTAGTGTGGAATATTTTAATGTTACGTCAAATGTAATGGAAAATAAATGAAGCCATCGCTTCGCTTCAGGCCTTACTCGAATTGCCCACAACCCAATCAATTACGTGTAGACACGAGTAACTCAACAACAATAAGTATGAAATGCACTCAACGATAAAAATGGAAGCACTTGTGTTAATTTCCGAGTAACACCAATTCCAACTACCCATAACTTGATTTATTGTTTATTTCTTCATAAACACTAGCTTGTGTTAGAAGCAATCAATCCCAGTTTGGGTCAGGGGTGAGAGCCAGTAGATATAAATACCCTCCAAACAGAAATGGATGGAAGGAAGTAAGCCTCTATCCATAGCATGATGAGGAACACCATTTGTTTAAAAGAAATAGCGTTAGTTCAATGGGAAATGCATATGATACCTATTTTTACTATGATACTTATGTTAAGAGGAGTAAGTGGGTGGGAATGTATGGACGCTCTGGATGATTTTGGAGCAAAATGTTTATGTGATAATCATTAAATTGAATATCAATAATTCTTTTCTAGGCCAATCTGCCCCGTCAATTATAATGGAACCTTTTTCGCCTCGTGCCATAAACCGCGTCAACTTTCGCCCTTAGTTAGCTTTTGCATTTCATTTAACTCGTTTAGATATGGATGCTAAAAATAACGTGGTCACCGCTATTAGATCGCTTTTACACTAAACACTTTTAAACCGTTGAAAATTCAAAATAATAACATTTTTGTTTTATTTATTATTATTGTTACAAAAGGGTTAGCTAGGCCTTTCCAAAGTAAACTCTGCTTTAGCGCATTATGAGTTGTTCTTTTTTAGCCACATCGTAGTATACGATGAGGCTCTTAGTTTGACCCGAGCCGTCGTCGTCGTCGTCGTCGTAGTAGTAGTAGTAGCGGCCGGGTTGTCGCTTCGTTATCGTTAGATTTTAGCTTAAAAGAAACTATATTACCACAACCCACCAATAGGGGTAACTGGGTTCGATTAGAGATTTAATTTTAATTAAAATTTCTTCAGGTCGCAGCCGGGAATCGAACCCGAATCGCTCAGGCAGTAGACAGACATTCTACCACTGAGCCATAGAGTCTTGATAGAAACCCCGAGTCTTTTATTATTTATTTTCATCTCTAAAATGTCGGGGTGATGTGGGGTGGGGTACCTCTTAATCTGTGAGGTCGGAAACTTTTCAATTTTTATCTGTGGGGTCGGATACTTATGAATTTAAATGTTTGGGGTTTTTATATTTATTTCCTTTTTATTTATGTGCTAATTAAATAGATAACGATTTTCCCCGTTTCCTACCGCGCTCCTCATGTGTTTCGTTCTCGTTCGGTAGCTATCGCCATCTATGTTATGTTTGACTGGAACGTTTTGGCGGTTAATTCAAATGTGGGTTTAGATAGAGCTAACATAAGCCGCGTTTACACGAGACACTTTGAAACCGTTTTAAACCGTTGTACAAAAAAGAATATTAAGTTGATAAAACAAGAGATCTTTCACGAGAAAATGCAAATATTATTTTTTAAAAAGTGTTAGGCCTTTCCAAAACGGTTCAAAACGGTTCCAAAGTGTCTCGTGTAAACGCTGCTATAGTGTTAAATGAGCGTTGTGCGTTTGATCATTTTAGCCTTGCTAAAGGTAATTCGAGGGGATAATCACTAAAATGGGTAATCACTATAACTAAACTTTCTCTTTTAAAAGTTTCTGGGCATAAGTCCTTGTTAGAAATTTATAAGATGCGATAAGTGTGCATCGCCATAAGTCTATGTTGTAAACGCATCCAGGGGATTATCACTAAAACTATCTGTTCTTCGATTCGCCGGAATATTAGAATTACAACATAAGTAAATTTATACGGTTATAATTTTATCACTGTTTAGAGTAGGGCATCGAGGGGCTATTAACTCTGATTTTACGCACGGTAAATCATTTAAGCATTGAAAAAGATAGCGCTATTCACTCATTAGGGTAAGGTATAGAGGGGTTATCCACTCGTACGATGTGGCTACTATTACGAGCCCTTGGGCCGTCTTGTTT
Organism: Phalangium opilio; assembly: GCA_019434445.1. Taxonomy (NCBI): domain Eukaryota; kingdom Metazoa; phylum Arthropoda; class Arachnida; order Opiliones; family Phalangiidae; genus Phalangium; species Phalangium opilio. The sequence goes on along the minus strand of JAEQBA010000293.1, from coordinate 313,877 downwards.
CTAGCTAATATATATCCTAAAATTGTTCAGGCACCATCCAACATCCCTACTGGTTAAAAAGAGCTTATTGTTTTTATGTTGAAGGCGAAAAATGTTGGATAAGCCATGAGCACTGAAAGAGAAGTAAATATAACCCAAATATGTAAATTCCTTATTTTACTGGTCCTTATAATAATTAAGATATTTAATACAACAAATGTTTTTCGTTCGAGACATATTACGTGTCAAATTAGAAACTAACTCAACTTCAGTGTGATTCTTAGTTTAATTTACATATTAAAGTAGCTTCGTTTTAATTAGAAAAGTGATTAAAAGCGGTACGGTATTGGCCCTTGGGACGTGCTTGAACCGCGAAAAATCCGATTAAATTAACCCTGGAACGGATTCCTTCTCCCATATTTGATATTAAGAAATAGCCGAAGCGACAAGTAGTTCTTCTTCTCAGGAACCAACTTTGAACTGGAGAAAAGGATACGACTACGCTAGGGTTAGCTCTGGAAAGCCAGCAAGCCATAAGGGTTTAACGTTTTTAGCAGCTGATGCCTTTTTTAAGGATGACTGCCGGCATTGAACCGTGAAAAACCAGTGCGTTGGCAGCCACTAAAAGGAAACGTATAAATCAAATTTCGATACTTTTCCACGCCAGAAGCCGCCACCCGCCGAAACCAAGCCAACCCCTTGATACCACTTCCATGCCCTCCTAAGTTGCAACGTCTTACCAAAGAGCAAGTGTCATGTATGCGCCTTATTTTAGAAAACAAAGTTGAGTAAAGTATTTGGGTCGTGTGAAAACGTTCTGGAAGCGTATCTGGAAGTGGACTAACCGTTTTGTTATATATCTCCGCTGGTGTACGGATTAAAGTGGTTATGGTTTCAACCGTTTTTGGAAAGATTGCCACAGATCAGGAAAACTTTCGAAAGTTAGCGAACTTAAGGTTTTTCTGAATCGGCCCTCTAATGCAAATAAGGCACAAAGATTGTTTATTTGAAATCTTTCCATAAATTCAACGAAAGTCGGGGAATTTTAAGAATTTTAATAAAGTCCGTGACAGTCAAAGTAAATAGAAGAAAACTTAAGTCAAAAAATTTAAATCTGAAAATAGAACCTGTGGCACCATAAGTTTATCATGCCTCTAAGTAACCAAATACCGGTTACAACTGGGCATCTTCCGCAGGCTACTGTGACGTCAGAACTCGTATAGCGCTAAGATCCGAAGAGAGAAAGTTTTGAAATTTCTGTCGCGGTGCAGCCACAAGCGGTCGAGACGATTACTAAATGGGTCACAAGATAAAAAGTCATCCAATGGAATAAAGGAGATTTTTACGTTTCTTATAGGCAGGCATTGGGGGGGGGAACGAATTTTACTTAAGCAACCCCAAATCCCTCTCTCTCTCGTGAGATAGAGGCGGTTTCAGTCCTGAAAGATTCTAAAAGCGATAAAAGAAACGCTAGGCTAGGCAGTACAATTTTGTATTGAAGTTGAGGTGATAAACGATACGGAGAGAGTATAGGGTTTCATTAAAGGGAGCCAGACAAACACTATTGCCATAGGAGTAGCAGCCATTTCTCTACTTAGAGGCATTATAAACTTATGGTGGCACCAATGTTTAGGAACAGCGGATTTCGCATGCGATATTTTTAGGCACCATGGAGAACATAAGCGGCAATATAGGCCGAAATGGGATGAGCAAAAAAAGCACTGAAAATATCTAACCCCGTTATGTCGGGATCAGGCAAATATATTACTCCTATATTACTTGGTTTATATCCGTTTGCTCCATAATCTCTTATCCATATTTCTTTTAATCTTTCCTTTTTAAGTTCAAGTGCAGTTGAGATAATGTTGAAAGCTGGGGCGTATTGGTACACAATGTTAATTCTGAAGAACGCGGATGAAATTTTGAAAATATGTTTGTTGAACCGTGAACGTGGCGTCGTATTTTGTACGTGGGATGATCTAGACGGGACTGTAAGCGTAAACTTTAGTAAATGATCCTGTTTTGGAACGGCAGCTTAAGTTTATATGAGCGCAATAAATTCTCACTCGTTTTTACGCTCGGGGAATTTCCAGTTTAAAAATTTCTAGCCTGCTCTGGAGTTCCAGTGATTTTGAGATCACGAATTTTGTTGGATACAGCCTACAGGTAAGCTTTAAACTCGATTGACAAACAGAACCAACATATTTAAAACCAATAATTTTGGTCTTGGCCTAGTGCTGAATAAATAGTTTAGACTAGAAGTAAAAACTATTCGCTAAGGTGATGAGGGGGGGGGGAGGGTTCTGGTAAGGAGAGAATGAAATTACCATATTACAATTTTTAATTGATCTCGTGTTGTTAAAATAATACCAGAGTCATCAACGAAACTTTAACAACAAATTGTTTTGGTTATTTTATATCAACTATATCAAAAATTTCAAACTAAAAGGCATGCTTAGCCTAACGTTAATAAAGAAACTCTAACCATATATCAGACAGAACATGTTTAGTTCACAATTTTCGTTTTGTCAACTTCCCTGTAGAGTTTTTACCATTTTTTTATCTCATGATCGCGTAGCACAGTTTCCATTTGATATTATGGGTAGTTCCAGACATACATACAGCCATAAATATATTCCATGGGTATGACACTACCTATACTTCGTAATGATAAAGACTTACAGCTCGAGCTAGTTCGAGAACGACATGCGAGAATTGACTATACAGTTAATTTTGCAGTCCATCTTCCTGTTTAGTCTGTACTAAGGCTTTGACAACGTCTCACCAGGCGTCGCTTTACGAGAATCTATGACTATTCACTTCACTTCATGACAACCTCTCAATAACCAGTGACAAACTTATGGAACATATCTTACAGGTCGTAAAACAGATTATTAAATGCTCCGACTGAAGCTTTTAAATTCTCGTAGTTTATTAATTTTTATGAAAATTGAAGGTGGTCTAGTATAAGAATTCTTGGAAACTTCAGTTGTAATTTTTATTTTCAGATATATTGGTTATTGATGAATTTAACGTAATAAAATAATATCTAAGCACGTTCATTTGGGGTAGAAAAACTATTCGCCCTAGCTTCACGAATATAAACCGTACGATGCACGAGCTAGTACATCAAAATTACTTGAAATATCGCAGAACTTGGTTATTTAGAAGAAAAAAAAAACCCAATTTCCTTTAAGAATTTATTTATTCTTCTACGTATTTCAGAAAGTTGTTTCTTTGTTTTTTATTCATACAAACTAATTACATAATTTGATCAATCTTCATATTTGATATGAGTAGCACTATTAAAGAAGTGGTTTGCTTGAGTTCCTTAAGGTTGCCATTAAGTCCGTTAATATCTTTTTAAATGAACAGTTCGATAAAAGAGCAGGATTAGGAGTGTAATTTTTTTATACGCGAGTTTTGAAGCTATTAATGTTCTGGTAGAGACCAATTCGATATCGTCGTGGGGGAGGAAGAACTGGGGGGCGAGGCCGGAGATGAGAGGGATCTTTTCGTAGATGGAATTTGAAGAGGGTCTCATCGAACCAACGATAACCCTTGAACAAAAGACGCCTTTTCCATCTTTTCCCACGTTCGTGCCATTCTTAACTAGACACCGCTCTTCGTTGCCATGGCAATTGCGTCACTTCCACTCCTCGTTATTTCTATTTTGAAGCAGAGAGAATAATTTTACGAGGAGCAATAGATAGGGTGCTAAGCTCGGAGTGTATATAAATTTTCGCTCTACTTTGAGGCTAGATGACGAAAACAAAAACAACTAACTGAGAAATAATGGACTTACACCCGTAGTTTGGATCGTTGATAATCTATATTCAATTGAAAGAAAACGTTTGTTACTTTGTTGGACGTTTTGTTAAATATTTTTAATTTATGAAACGGTAATGACTTTTATGTTATTTTATTATCGTTTGTCTGTGTCTTTCATTCTCCCTTTAACATAGAGCTACCCCGCTACTTCCTACTCCTCGTGTTTTTGTTCTCGTTTGCTGTAGAGGGAGGCAGAACTCTCTTTTGGTTTTGAAGGGTTGCGGCGTTGAGTGAGAGAGAAAGCGTAGGCTCAAATATGCTCTTGATAAGGAGGGAAATTTCGTGGCTGTCACTTTGGCGGGAGAACCACTCAACTGAATTATATATTTAACATCAACTGAAGGCAAAATTCCAGACTCTACAATCGTTATTCCTGGCAATGTCGACAACACCGTCTCGCGCACAGTGTTTCACCATTTATAATACTCTAAGCTACCTAACATTTAGTTGAGAAGAACGTTTTTGAGAAATTCACATCAATTATGGTGACCAGAAATCTAGTCGCGTTTGTACTAGGGCTGTGCGAGCCTTCAATTTTCGGTTTCGAGTCGAATCTCGAGTATCGAAAATTTTTCTTGTCGAGTAAATTGAAAATTGGTTTCGAGTATTTATAGAGTATGCCTAATTGGAAAATTTGTTTCTAGTGCTCGAATCGAGTATAGCTGGAAAACTTGTTTCGAGTACTTATCGAGTAATTGGGAATTGTTTTCAAGTATTTACACATTTTCTGATAATTTATAGCTTGTATTATAGGGGCGGGGTGGCGTAGCGGTTAGTGCTTTCGCCTCGCAGCAAGAGGATCCCGGGTTCGATCCCGGACTGTGGCACCGGGTGAAAATCTGGGAACAAATACTTCTGCGTAGAGTTTGCAAGTTCTCTCCCCGCTTGTTAAAGGAGTTTTCCTCCGCGGTGTTACCCGGTTTCTCCTTTCCATCAAAACTTGCAGAGGTTATCGGTCATAGTTAGTATATGGCGCTGTCGGTTAGCTGTGGCATAGGGGCTAGACACCACCCCACCCCTCTATGCATTGTAAAGGGATCCACCGGCTTAGTGTGGACATCCCTTCATAGACAAAGCTTAGATTATTATTTAGAGTAATCTTGCTCATCAACTACTTCAAACAATTCTCAAAGGGTTTTAGTTTTATTCCTTTTAATTTGACACTCAAATTACGTTATCCTCTATGACTTTAAATTTTCGGTCTATAATCGGTTTACCTTAGCAAAAGTAATTATCAGGTATAGAACTTGATTAGCCCCTTTTCATATAAGTAATGTCTAGGATGAATTAACTTGCTTCATAATTATAGCGGAACTCTCCTCAATATTTGTTTTAGTTTGTCCGTTAGCGTAATTACGGCGATGGTATTTAGTGCAATTCAGTTTGCTCTCGGGAGAAACGTCGTCAATCACGCGCTATTATGGTTCTATTAAGTTCCTGAAAAGACTACCTTGAATAAATGCTCCTTAATGATATTGATTCGCCCAATTATACACTTGCCGCCGGCCAAGTTTCGGGCCATTTCCAAACATACGTCTTTGACTTACATCAACATCCATAAGTGACAGCTTGCGTTCGCCAACACCCTCTCTACCCCAAGCCCATCCTCTCTCCTTGTCTATATTTCCCCATTCTGCAACTAAATATTGATGTTGAAACCATTTATTCACTGTTTCACCACGCTAATTATATGTCCCCGAAAATTACTACTTTCAGTTCAAAGGGTAAGCTAGCATTCCCAACGTTAATTTCAAAGTTGGAAACTATTAAGTTTGATCGTACAGTACAATAGCGTCCTTCCTCTCGCTCATATTCTCACCTTGACCGACTAGAGAATATCTTTAGTTTGGATAAGCGTTAGCAATCACGCTATTTCTTATACATTAAACGGAATAGACCAACATATATACCCTAATTTTCCAAAAATTGTTAAAGAGGCATACGCTTGAATTCAAACGTCAACAATAGCTATGCTTAAAATGATTTTACCAATAATTAATACCAATTATATTTGTCCAATTATTTAAGAAAAAGTCTTAATTTCGTCTCGACTCGAAGAGGTTAATTTCGGTTTCCCAACTTGTTTTTATTTTGACGCCTGCAGTTAATTAGCAAAAAAAAAAGATTAAAAAAGAACTAGGCCTATAACGGGAGTTAACATTTTAGTTTACCAACTTGCTTCATTCAGTTTTCAAACTAAACCCGGTTTTTTTTTTCATAAAAACGCATCTCACTGGGTTTTAATTTTCAAAATCAACCCGGTTTTTTTTATAAAAACGCAGCCCACTGGGTTTTATTGAGTATTTGGTTTTTTATCTTTAGTAGTTTCGTGCATGGTAGAAATTGTTATTCTAATAAAAAATCTTAAAATATTTCCTAAAAAATAATAAATACTATTAAATAATACTTTTGAATTTGAAACTATAAATATCTTTAAAATGAAATCATTCTAGCATTCAAAATTGAAGATCTTAGTGATGATCTTTATAAATTTAGCGCGTTTATTGATGTTCTTTTTATAGTGGGTAAAACCCAATAAAACCCGTGGGATTTTCGAGCTGTTTTTTTTTTTTGTTTTTGGTTTCATTTACTCTTTCAACACGCATTCACCTTTAAATGGTGCTCATTTTGAAATTCAATTCGAGTGACCTTGATATACCGGAATACATATTCTTAATTTTTACATCCCACACGCGAGATTAGTTTTTAACAGTGAATTTGAAATAAAATGAATGACCACCCTTTTTAAGTATCTAGTAGTTTTTGTATCGACCCGGTTTTCTCATACCATATAGGGGTTAAAAGATCCATGATTTAAATGACAAATTTTCTTGATAATTCAGCACAGTTCAGGCTCGATCAATGAACTTTTGAATGACATTATTAAGCGATTTTTCAGTAAGAAACCAAACAATTTATTAAACAACCTGCAAGTAAAATAAAGTCAATGCCAGGCAATTTTGAACTAGTTTGTTATCTTAAAATTTAGTACCAGCAAAGAGGGTATAAAGAGGGGGAGTAGAAGGATGTGCGCGCATCTTTTCTGCCCTCTTATGAAGTACGGTGAACAGGATATTAGGTGGAAAATATAACGAAAGAAAAGCGAGAACTGAAAAAATGTATTGCCAAAACTGCTAGTTTCAACTCCCTCTCTTTATACCCTCTTTGGTACCAGCGTTAACTAATAATTGTTTTAGTTTTTCACAATTATTTTTATACACAACAATGTGAATTTTTTATTAAAGGGTATGAGAAGCTTCGTTTGAAAAACCTCTGATTTATATAGCAAAAGATAGAATTAATTACTGTGAATTCAAAAATATCAAGCTTTTAATTCTCCGATTTCTAGTTATTTGGCAATATGCATTTGAAAATGCTTCATATGAAATTATATAAAATCCACTTTTTAAGAAAGGCTACGTTTTCTTGTTTTTAACGTCACACGCGAGATGGTGCCACTCTCTCCGCTATTAAAGCATGGACAGAGCTCGAGACGCTTATACCTCGCGCTCGCGCTCGAGCGTATAGAATTCCCGCGCTTTTTTCCTCAACGTCATAGTGATGTCATAAACCAGACGAACAAGCTGACAAGACAAAATGATTTATATATCAAAACTGAGTTTTCGTGATTTTCCAATGAATTTTAAAAATAGAAACTTTGGTTCAATTATATTAAAAACTTGATATTTTGAAAGAAGAGACTTGAAAGTGTAACATAATAACACTTTCGTGCTAAAATATGATATGAAATTGTCACCATTCTCAGATTTTAGGCGTGCCTTTCTATGCTGTATTTATTTTTTCGTAAATGTCTGAGAAAAACATATATTTCAGCAAGTTGCGGCGATTATAGGGATCCAGTGCCTTATCGTTGGAACCTAAGACTGCGAACGATAAAACCACGTGAACTCTAGTTAATTTTAAGTTGGTGGTGAATATCGAGAAATATATAATGTTGTCAGTTTATTCAAGAGTGAAACGTAGAAAAGAAGTTTTCTTGTAGACTCTAATTTTAGGAATAACTGCGAAGGGTAGTTTCGCGAATGCTCAACCATTTCTAAAAAGAACCCTTTGAAAACAGTTATGTACTAAATTGCGAAAGGGTGTTATTAAAAAGACACGTTATGAATCTCGTGCGAAAGAGAGCGTGAGGGAGGAAATTGACGTGAGGAACGACACGCCGATTAATCCCAACTTCGCGCTATGGATAATATTTTTACATTATTGGGGACTTTCCTGAAACGAGAGTGAAGCGAACATACGCCTGAAATTAGAAATAGATTTGTGGGGCCAGTGACGCGAGAAGTTTCCAAGTCATAATATACTCAAGGCTAACGCGGATGAATTCGCAATATTATGTGGCATTGGAAAGAAAGTAGTGTTTATCAAGTGCGATTGAACATTACCCTTACAAAAATCTTCTTAAGAACTCTTAAGAAAATTCCTTGGGAAATTTCTATGGAAATCCTTAAGGCGTTCTTTAGGAAATTGGGGAATATTGGCCTCTTTTTCTTTGGAAACTACTTTGGAAATATCTTTGGAAACTACTTTGGAAATATCTTTGGAAACTACTTTGGAAATATTTTTGGAAACTACTTTGGAATTATCTTTGGAATTTTCTTGGGAAATATCTTTGGAAATTTCTTGGGAAATATCTTTGGAATTTTCTTGGGAAATACCTTTGGAATTTTCTTGGAAATATCTTTGGAATTTTCTTGAGAAGGAATTTTCTTGAGAAATGTCTTTGGAAATATCTCGGGGAAATATCTTTGGAAATATCTTGGGGAAATATCTTTGGAATTTTCTTGGGAAATGTCTTTGGAATTTTCTTTTGAAATGTCTTTGGAATTTACTTGTGAAATGTCTTTGGAATTTACTTGGGAAATATCTTTGGAATTTTCTTGGGAATTGTCTTTGGAATTTTCGTGGGAAATATCGATGGAATTTTCTTGGGAAATATATAGAGAAGTGGTAAATTAATTTAGCCACTTGAAACGAGGATAGTTCTTACATGCAGAACCATATCCCAATACAGGAAGTGTAGTTCTTATATGCTGAACTACACCCCTTATAGCGAGTTAAGTTTTCGCATGCAGTGTGAAATTGCTTTTAAAGTCAGACATTTTATCGACTTAAAACATCCGTAAACGGCAGAAAGTTTTAACCTTGTGCAATTGTATGGGGTACTAAGTGGGTTTTGGAGGCTTCAACGGCCAAGCAGTAGATACAGACGTTGTTGTTAAATTTAATAATGTATATTCACTGAAAGTTTTTTGAGTATCAGAAACGCGTTTAAGCTAGTTTTCTCTACAATGTTTTTAAAAAATATTTATTTTGGACTCTAATTACGCTCGAAATAAAGATAAAACATGCCATAAGATAATTAAGCAAAAATTCCGACTGACAGCTTATACTCCCTGTAAATCTAAACATAACGATTTTAATAACTCTTATTTTACTTTTAATCTATTTTATCCTTTACATAAACACCTCACGGATTATTAAAGGCAAAAAAATAAATAAATAAAAAATAGGTAAATATGACATTCCATTTCAGCGCTTGCTGAGCCTTAGCTACGGGACAAGCCTTCGTGAAACGTTTTTATTTATTTTTTTTTAACCATAAAGTTAATTTCTATCTAGGAAAACTTTAGCTAAACAATTTGGGTAAAATATTTTGAGATAATTAGTGCTTTAAACCGAACACAGTTAACTGATTTGTGATCCGAACAGATCAAATATGTTTGCTTGACTTCAGCTATCATATAAACAGTTGAGGACCGTTTTCTGTTCAGATCAGATGCATTTTACAGATACACATTCGGATCAAATCATATCTGAGATAAAAACCAGATTGTAGACATTTGAAACAGATATCTGTGGCATCGGTCGTAGTTTCGGATTAATACCTTTTAAGAATTTATACGTTTCAAATGTATTTATAACGCATATACCATGAATTTATTTATTAACATGAATATATATCTGCATTGACTAGTTAAACTACATATTCAGGGATGGGAGGGGCTTAGTTTGCGTGACGTCAGAAAATTTCCGGCGGTTTGTTTTTAAAGCTAAAGCTCTTGTCATGCGAAAGGCTAATTATGCTTGTCAATTGATCAACTACCGCATTAATTTTACCTTCAACAGCAGGAAAAAAAACAGCATGATCAATTCTCACCATTTCAGATGTTGCTAGTTAATTGTCAACCGTTTCATTTTTACTTTTGCACGCCAGATGGCGTTCAAAAGTTATATTTTTATAAACGGAAGACTTAAAGCCCGTCGAGCACGCTCGGGTGTCAATTGAAATATACGGGCCCACGAGAGGGAAACGATGAAAAATTCCCCAGTGGAATACCGGCGGTGGTTTGCTGACGTCATGGTGTAACCAAGAATCTGATACGCATGCGCGAGCTTTATAAAAAAATACCACTAGAATATGAACTTGATTAACTACGCTCGTGGTATGGTGGTTAGAACCGTTGCCTTTTGAGCGGCAGAACCATGGGTCGCAGTTCGAATCCACACGAGGAAATATTTTTTTTTTTTTAAGTTTTATTATAATTAAGGATATTTTGAGACGAAATTCATCTTAAAATAACGAGGAAAAAGTTTTAGAGTTTTAACAAAAGTAAATTTATTATTAATACAGGCCTAAGCGCGCTATCTCAGGGAAGGCAGTCAAGGTGTATTTCCTCACCACGCATAGTGTCTTGGATAACTAGGCTCGTGGTATGGTGGTTAGAGCAGTTACCTTTTGCGCGGCAGAACCATGGGTCGCAGTTCGATTCCACACGACGAAAATTTTTTTTTTTTTAAGTTTTATTTTAATTAAGGATGTTTTGAGACGAAATTCGTCTTAAATTAACGACGAAAAAGTTTTAAAGTTTTAACAAAAGTAAATTTATTATTAATACAGGCCTAAGCGCGCTATCTCAGGGAAGGCAGTCAAGGTGTATTTGGGCACCACGCATAGATGTCGCTTTTCAAAACCTCAAATCTCAAAAATCCCCGCGAATTTTTAAAACCAGCAAAACTTTGAGATTGAGGAATTTTAAAAATATAAATAAAATATTGCCACATTTTAAAAATTGGAATAAAATGGAGTCATATTTTAAAAATAGGAATAAAATGGAGTCATATTTTAAAAATAGGAATAAAATAGAGTCATATTTAAAAAAGGAATAAAATAGAGTCATATTTAAAAACAAGGAATAAAATAGAGTCATATTTAAAAAAGGAATAAAATAGAGTCATATTTAAAAAAAAAGGAATTTGGGCACCACGCATAGATGTCGCTTTTCAAAACCTCAAATCTCAAAAATCCCCGCGAATTTTTAAAACCAGCAAAACTTTGAGATTGAGGAATTTTAAAAATATAAATAAAATATTGCCACATTTTAAAAATTGGAATAAAATGGAGTCATATTTTAAAAATTGGAATAAAATGGAGTCATATTTTAAAAATTAGAATAAAATAGAGTCATATTTAAAAAAAATGGAATAAAATAGAGTCATATTTAAAAAAAGGAATAAAATAGAGTCATATTTAAAAACAAGGAATAAAATAGAGTCATATTTAAAAAAAAAGGAATAAAATAGAGTAATATTTAAAAAAAGGAATAAAATAGAGTCATATTTAAAAAAAGGAATAAAATAGTCATATTTAAAAAAGGAATAAAATAGAGTCATATTTAAAAAAAAAGGAATTTGGGCACCACGCATAGATGTCGCTTTTCAAAACCTCAAATCTCAAAAATCCCCGCGAATTTTTAAAACCAGCAAAACTTTGAGATTGAGGAATTTTAAAAATATAAATAAAATATTGCCACATTTTAAAAATTGGAATAAAATGGAGTCATATTTTAAAAATTGGAATAAAATGGAGTCATATTTTAAAAATTAGAATAAAATAGAGTCATATTTAAAAAAAATGGAATAAAATAGAGTCATATTTAAAAAAAGGAATAAAATAGAGTCATATTTAAAAACAAGGAATAAAATAGAGTCATATTTAAAAAAAAGGAATAAAATAGAGTAATATTTAAAAAAAGGAATAAAATAGAGTCATATTTAAAAAAAGGAATAAAATAGTCATATTTAAAAAAGGAATAAAATAGAGTCATATTTAAAAAAAAAGGAATTTGGGCACCACGCATAGATGTCGCTTTTCAAAACCTCAAATCTCAAAAATCCCCGCGAATTTTTAAAACCAGCAAAACTTTGAGATTGAGGAATTTTAAAAATATAAATAAAATATTGCCACATTTTAAAAATTGGAATAAAATGGAGTCATATTTTAAAAATTGGAATAAAATGGAGTCATATTTTAAAAATTAGAATAAAATAGAGTCATATTTAAAAAAAATGGAATAAAATAGAGTCATATTTAAAAAAAGGAATAAAATAGAGTCATATTTAAAAACAAGGAATAAAATAGAGTCATATTTAAAAAAAAGGAATAAAATAGAGTAATATTTAAAAAAAGGAATAAAATAGAGTCATATTTAAAAAAAGGAATAAAATAGTCATATTTAAAAAAAAGGAATAAAATAGAGTCATATTTAAAAAAAAGGAATAAAATAGAGTCATATTTAAAAAAAAGGAATAAAATAGTCATATTTAAAAAAAAGGAATAAAATAGAGTCATATTTAAAAAAAGGAATAAAATAGAGTCATATTTTAAAAATAGGAATAAAATAGAGTCATATTTTAAAAATAGGAATAAAATAGAGTCATATTTTAAAAATAGGAATAAAATAGAGTCATATTTTAAAAATAGGAATAAAATAGAGTCATATTTTAAAAATAGGAATAAAATAGAGTCATATTTTAAAAATAGGAATAAAATAGAGTCATATTTTAAAAATAGGAATAAAATAGAGTCATATTTTAAAAATAGGAATAAAATAGAGTCCCATTTTAAAAATTAAAATTGTTCACATTTTAAAAATAGGAATATTATTGTTTTAATGTGGCACTATATTAATACTAGTTTTAAAATGTTTTAAAATAATCTGAATCAGTTTTGTTTGACTTACGTAATAAAAATTAATGTTCTGTTTTAACATTCCTGTTTTTAAAATGAGATAAAAAAAAAACTTAGGCATTCCGCGAATTAAAAGGTACGGAAAAAATTCTCGGGGGAGCGCGCTCAGGCTGGGCGCGTGGTATAGGTGATATATCGGTTAGAAATATTGAGTTTTGCTCGGCAGAACCATGGGTCGCAAGTTCGATTCCACACGAGAAAATAATTTTTTTTTCACGTTTTATTTTAATTAAAGATGTTTCGGGACGAAATTCATCTTAAGATAATAAGGAAAAAGTTTGAAAATTATAACTTAAGTAAATTATTTGAATGATTGCGCTGTTAAAGAATTCGCAACGAGGGCATACTCACTCACTTCTATTACTGTGTTGCACTGTTAGAATAATAATAGAAGTAAATAAATTAACGTTAGAATTACGGGTAATCGTTTTAGCATAGTTACGGCTATTCACGTAAATTTTCTATACGCCTTTTAAGTTCGGTACGCTGTGGCTAATATTATGAGTCCATCCCTGGGCCATTTTTTGATAGTAATAATAGTAATTCGACAGTTGCCGTGCAAAAGTATTCTGTGCCCAGCCGGGCACATCTTGTTTATGGCCAAGGCTTAGCACTTTACCAACAGTTTTCAGTTTTAGATTAGGGAAAACATTGTACGCACTTTATATAATTTCCTTTCAAAGATCAAAATCACTTTCGGACATCGTGTTGAGATATTTATTCACGTATCGGCGATAATTTTTAGCCACATCGTATATATACGATGAGGCTATTAGTATCACCATAAGTTAATTATGCCTCTAAGTACACAAATCGCTTCCACTTCTATGGCAATAGTGTTTGTCTGGCTCCCTTTAATGAAACCCTATACTCTCTCCGTATCATTTATCACCTCAACTTCAATACAAAATTGTACCGCCTAGCCTAGCGTTTCTTTTATCCCTTTTAGAATGTTTCAGGACTGAAACCGCCTCTATCTCACGAGAGAGAGAGGGATTTGGGGTTGCTCAAGTAAAATTCGTTCCCCCCCAGTGCCTGCCTATACGAAACGTAAAAATCTCCTTTATTCCACTGGATGATTTTTTTTCGTCTCGACCGCTTGGTGGCTGCACCGCGACAGAAATTTCAAAATTTTCTCTCTTCGGATCTTAGCGCTATACGAGTTCTGACGTCACAGAAGCCTGCAGAAGATGCCCAGTTTTAACCCGTATTTGTGTACTTAGAGGCATTATTAACTTATGGTATCACTGGGGCCGTAGTAGTAGTAGTGCCACAGTCCCACCTTTGGCAGTATCGTTCGTCATTTTTGAACGACGCTAGAAAAAATTTTCTTCCTTATAGTCGACTATTCAATTCACAGGTGGGCTTCTAAATTTAATTACATGAAGAAATTTATTTCGAGGCCGGATCGGGATTTGAACCCCGGCCCATCCGCTTACAATGCAAGCATGCTATCCAAATAGCCAAGAAGCTTTCGTATGAAATTCGAGATTTTTTCGTTAAGCGAAGAAATGGGTGAAGAAACGGAGAGAAACCAGTTCTTCGGTACCATAAGTATATGGAGCAGTATATGGTATAGGTTGTATATGGTATAAGTTTACATTCGGTATCATAAGTATATGGTATAGGTTGTATATGGTATAAGTTTACATTCGGTATCATAAGTATATGGTAGAAGTTTACATTCGGTATCATTAGTATACGGTACAAGTTTATATTCGGTGTATATGGTATAAGTTTACATTCGGTGTATATGGTATAAGTTAAAATTCGATGTATATGTTATAAGTTTACATTCGAATCATAAGTATATGGTATAAGTTTACATTCGGTATCATAAGTATACGGTATAAGTTTACATTCGGTATCATAAGTATACGGTATAAGTTTACATTCGGTATCATAAGTATATGTATAAGTTTACATTCGGTATGATAAGTATATGGTATAAGTTTACATTCGGTATCATAAGTATATGGTATAAGTTTACATTCGGTATCATAAGAATATGGTATAAGTTTACATTCGGTATCATATGTATATGGTATAAGTTTACATTCGGTATCATAAGTATATGGTATAAGTTTACATTCGGTATCATAAGTATATGGTAGAAGTTTACATTCGGTATCATAAGTATATGGTAGAAGTTTACATAGTATATTTAGCCACATCGTATTTTACATGCAGTATCATAAGTATATGGTACATTGCTTCCATTTTTTTTGTGCCCAAAATAAAGAGTGAAAGAAAAAAGCAGTCTTAAGTGCTTCAAGCAGGGAAATCGTCCTATGACTCAGAAACATCCACAGTAAACTTTCTCTGGGGTTGGGGAATTTTTCATGCATTCCGCCGCGTAGATTGTGTACTTAGGTTAGTCATAAATCCAGTGAATATGGATCACCGTGATTTGTCATTGCTTTCGACTTGTTTAGAACTTCAGTACCTTATTGAAATATTTATTGCTATATTCATGAGTGTATATACTTGGGGAATTTTTCCTACATTCGGCTACGTAGATTCGAAATCTCATTGTGTCCTTAGGTTATTCATATATCCGATGAATATGGAATAGCCGTGATTTGCCATTCCTCTCAACTTCATCAGTATATTGTTGAAGTATTTATTTCTATATTCATGGGTGTACGACTTACTTCATTAAATTTTCCCCCTTTTTATTATTTATTTACTTGCTTTCTCTGAAATTGCTTACAATTTTGCATACCACGAGTGAAATTTTGAGAGAGAAGGTTGATTTTTTACGCTCTTTTTACGTTTGATTTTAAATATTCCAATTTTACTCATCTTAAAACTAAATCAGTTTAGAGAAGGTTGATGTTTTACGCGCTTTTTACGTTTGATTTTAAGTATTCCAATTTCTCTAATCTTAAAACTAAATTAGTTTAACATAATCTTTGTGTTTGTTTGTGTTGAACAAGTGAATTTCAGAAAGAATCCAAGTAGGCTCTAATCTTTATCTTTTGGTTTTTTTTTTTACGTTTGATTTTAAATATATTCCAATTTTTCTAATATATTAGTGTACAAAAATGTCTGATGGCAAAAACAGAGATGCTTTAGATAGAGGGGATAAGAGTAAGGAAGATTAAGGCACGGGAAGCGCTTTTTCAAGAAACGGTTGTTAAGGATTGATTTATGGAGGAAATGTCCGTGTTTTAGATGGACTCTGTTTCGGACTTAAAAAGGAAATTCGTTAGGGAGAGTCGATTTTAATACGAATAAATTGATTAAGAAATGGCGTATGGATGCGATGTGGCTTTAAATATCGGCCTTGACGATCTTGTTAATATTCAGTTGACGCATTTTGGTAAACCTAACCGAAAATTTTATCCCTCGTACAATTTTGTTAAGCTGGTCGTCTGCTGTTTGAACTTCCAGATGCCTCGATTTTGATTGGCTACCGCGATGACGTTAAACGCGTATGTAATAGAAAGGTCCCTCCCATCCCTGAATAACATGATAGAAAGGCTAATGATACACATATATATTCATGTTAATAAATAAATTCATGATATACTTAAAAAAATCCAGGCAAATTGGATGTTTGTTGTAGGTTGGATGTCGAGGGAAGCAGTTCAGTTTATTTTCCCAAACAATTGACTTGGTACTAGTAGAGATGTGAGTCAGTAATTTACCGTTCGTAAACTACCGGTGGTAATTTACCAATTTTTCGTAATTTTATAATGGTAAGAATTATGAAACATTTTTGAAATTTTTGTGTTCTGGGAGGGAAACCAAGTGTACTATCCTTCCTGAGACTAAAACAATGTCATCTCTTACTTCGGAGTCCCGTTTTCCTCTGTACCCCTTTCGTTCATGCGGCTGTTCTAGCTTAAAATAGTGATTCATTGTTAGCATGAGTGAATCATATACTAGCTCCCTATAAGTTACTCAGCCACACTGGCCTAATGTATCCAGCATTTTCTTCCCGCCAAAAATGTGTTACCTATATGCAACCCCCAGTGAGAGAAAATAACACCACTCTCGGCGCTTACGTATTTCCGGCAAAAAACCGGAAAAGGGATCAACTAATGAAACTTTGAACTGAAAGGTAGTTAGTATAAGCAGACGACGTTTTAGAAATATTGTGATTGCTTGCGGACGGTTCACAGTCGTGTTTTATCTTTGAAATTATTTTAATGGGTTAAGGTTGGCGCAAAGTTTTTTTTTTTCGCATTAAAATGGCAGAATTTTGGATATTTTTGACAAAGCCTAAATGAAAGAAACTCATTTGAATTCAGAGCGTTGTCTACGGAATAAGAATTTTTATTCCGTAGGCAACGTTCAGAGGCAGGAACTATTTATGGTGAGAGAACCAAACTTTATCAAAAAATAAGAAAAACAACAACTTAATAGTTATCTCGAAAACCTTACTAAACTTTTTAATAATGCGTCTAAAGAACTAGTAGAAAAACTTAAAGAAAGGCCCAACACATTTTTAACGAAGCCTGTTGTGAGACCCAATTTTTTTTTAAATAAGCAAAAGAATGAATGTGACGCAAAAAAACCAAAACCTCTAAAACCGTTAATACCATTTGGAACTATCGTCACTTTCAAGTTCTCAAGTTCTCGATACATTAATTTCAAAGCCCTAAGAGAGGGCGCCGTCTACTATCACTTTCACCCGCCGCCCCCCTCTCGACTACTATTCGGAAGAAAATGCTGGATACATTAGGCCCGTGTGACTGAGTAACTTATAGGGAGCTAGTATATGATTCACTCATGGTTCCACCTATTTAATAAAGATAGAAAGAACTTATCGCGCCAGAGGGGGGGGGGGCTATGATTTATCAAAACACAGTGACTAGTCTTGACCAGGAATCCGTGTAATTTTATTAGCAGGAATGAAGAACGGTTAGTATTTACTTCAGTGCAACTCATAGATCCAATCCCTTCAATTCGTAACGAAAATTTTAAATTATCTAACAGGCTCACTTAAACTACATTTTGATGACGTTGCTGGCGGTGACGGCTAAAAATACATCGTTGCTTTTTACCTCCGCCACAATGACCAGCCACTTCTTTCATACCCCCCCCCCCCATCTCGAGGAAGGGTGTCGTGGACTTTGCCGCACGCAAAAAGTACCCTGTTCTCTATTCCCGCTTCTAAAATTACATGAATCTCTGTATCTCTGTCTTGACTAGATAATTGAAGGTTTTCATGAGTACTGGAATGGTTAATGTATATGTAATCAGTGTATAAAATTAAACACGGATATCTGTAAAATTATAAAGATATCTGAACAGATACAAGATTAGAAATCGTTCAGATAGCGCTAGGTCGGATGAAAATTGTCACCTTATCGGATCAGATTTAATAACTGAAAGTAAATACGACGTTCAATGAACTGTTGACGATTTTGCGGGAAAGATATCGCAATCAGATGTCATAAAAGAAGAAACAGTTCATAATTTTAAGCACTAGAGATAATTATATGTAAAGCATAATTGCAATATATCTGGCCTTTTGAAATTCATCTCTAAAATTCGTAACTAATTTCGTTGGAAAATAAACCTTCTTTGGAAATTTTTCTCTTGAATACCAAACGAATTTCGTTGGAAAATAAACCCTAGACTTTCTTTGGAAATTGATCTCAAGAATTCCTAAAGAATTTCGTTGGAAAATATTCCCTAGACGTTCTTGGGAAATTTATCTCAAGAATTCCTAAAGAATTTCGTTGTAAAATAATCCCTAGACGTTCTTTGGAAATTTATCTCAAGAATTTCTAAAGAATTTCTTTAGAAAATAATTCCAAAACATTCTTTGGAAATTAGTCTCTAGAATTCCTAAAGAATTTCTTTAGAAAATAATCCCAAAACATTCTTTGGAAATTTATCTCTAGAATTCCTAAAGAATTTTTTTAGAAAATAATCCACAGACCTTCTTAGGAAATTTATCTCTACAATTCCTAAAGAATTTCTTTAGAAAATAATCCCAAGAAGTTCTTTGGAAATTTATCTCTAGAATGCCTAAAGAATTTCTTTAGAAAATAGTCCGAAGACATTCTTTGGAAATTTATCTCTAGAATTTCTAAAGAATTTCTTTAGAAAATAATCCCACGACATTCTTTGGAAATTTATCTCTAGAATTTCTAAAGAATTTCTTTAGAAAATAATCCCACGACATTCTTTGGAAATTTATCTTTAGAATTCCTAATGAATTTCTTTAGAAAATAATCCCTAGACCTTCTTAAGAAATTTATCTCTAGATTCCCTAAAGAATTTCTTTAGAAAATAATCCCAAGACATTCTTTCGAAATTTGTCTCAAGAATTCTTTAGGAAATTCCAAGGACGTCTTTGGAAATAGTTTCTTTAGAAAATTATCCCAAGGGCTCCGTAGGGTTCCAAAGAAATTCCTTTAGAACTCTTAAGAAGATTTTTGTAAGGGTAATAAAATTAGCAAAGACAAATAGAAATAACGGAAAGTTAGGTAGTAAGCAGGAAGCATATAGGAGTAGACGAGAACCATGTGATTCACAATCATTGCTTCGGAGCCAATGAAAAGCGTATTTACTTCCTCTACTGCATACAAGAGGTAGGGAGAATAGCGTATGAATACAAGAGCGAAAAGGTGGGTTAACCGAACTGCATTTTAGGCCTGTGCGAGCCCTCGATAAGACTCGAAAGCTCGATAAGCAACTTCTGAAAGGCTCGACAAGTTTTCGAGCCTCGGGAAAAATCTCGAGACCAAGGCTGGTTATCGAGCTTCAATCTTAATCTGTGGGTTGTGAGATTCTAGATTAAGTTAAAGTTCAGGAATTACCATCTAAAACAATCTGTTGAATTAATGTTGAGTCGCTACAGTCAAGCGCGAAATAGGAAATTATTCTGCTTTTTTATTGGTAAGGTTAGTATCCTTTTTTGTGAGCCCACATTTGATTGGTGTAAGTTTTACTTCCACTTTTGGGCGAAGAAAAAAATTAAAAATCATTCTTGAAGTTTTAGTTTCACTTTTGGGTTTGCAAAAATGCGCTTAATTTGATATTATCAGGGCACGTCAGTACTTTCATTTCGTCATAATAGAATTCATGTGCAATTATGGTCAAATAAAAATCTATCTGTTATATTTACGAATTTATAGGGTTTTTTCTTTCCTAAGGACAGTAATTGAAAGTATTAAGGAATAGCATTGCAAATTAAGAGATAAAATTGATAATCGTTACGGCTCGCCATTGAAATTGAAAGCTTAAAACCACATTTTCAACATGTAGCTCGATAAGAAACTCGAGGCCGAGCCTCGAAGCTCGATAACCGAAAAAAGCAAGGCTCGAGGCTCGGCTCGAACCCAAAAAAATCGAGACTCGCACACCCTACTCTATTTTGCAGCCAGGTTTGTCAAAGAATGCCATTCAATTTCGGTACCTAAAGTTTTAATTGTTTTGAATTACGTATTATAATTTGGTATTATTAAAAGACAAGTGCTGCTAATGCCCAAATAATGTTTGTAGTGACAAGTTGATGCAGGGTTGGCAAGTTTTAAACAAATTGTTTTAAACTTTGGTTTAAAACTTGTTTTAAACAGGCATTAAAAAGAACAAAAAGTTTAAAACATGTTTTTTTTATGGAGAGAAATTTCGAATATTTTTAAGTCTTTTTATTTGAAATGAGCGAAAAGATTAAATATCAGAATTAATAAGCTTCAGTCAAAAACTCCAATAATTCGACTGTTTCATATGTGTGTTTAATTGTTTGGAAACCCAACCAGTTGATTAATACGTTACCAATCTGTATTTAAGACTGATATTCAAAAAATATGATTAAGGATAACTTATTTTGTTGTCTACTCACATATTCAATATGATTTCTCAACACGTACTCCCTTGTAAATAATTAATATCATAAAATAATTTAGGAAAATGAAATTGTTCTTGAAAAAGCGTAAATATGTAATTTTTTAAAATAATTTTGAGGGAATAAATAGTTTTTGTTCTTATTTGAAACAAAATTTTTGCCAACCCTGATTTCGGAACAGATCAAAATTTCTTCATTGGACAGTCGCTTTTAGAAATGGATGTAACTAATAACAAAGAATGTGCCACGAATTGTTCACTTGAATATAAGGCTACATAGATGCGGTAGAAATTCCCTCTGGGTTTCAAAGTTTAAAATTCAAAGCACCTTCATTACTCGAAAAAAATATTTAACACAGCACGTTTAGACTTTCTCAACGAATTACGCAAAAATATATTTGTGAGTGCATACTGAACGTGAAAATTCCCTTATTTTAACTATTCCTGTGACAGCAGTCTTGTGAACATTATTCAGTTATTATTGAAAATTACCTAAGATCGATAATGGGCTTAGAAAGGCTCTCAAGCATGAAGTATAGAACATGAAATTTTCAACATTTTGAATTGTAACGATGTCATTCATGATTTTGCTTAAAGTTTTTAACTTAAGGTTTTCATATTTATTTACAATTTTGTCATATTTCAATACATCAAACATTTCTCGGCCCTGGGCGCCATTCTCTCTTGCTATGGCGCTGTCTCTTAATGAGAAGAAATTAAACACTTCATCTAATACACTTCGACTGAGAGTGTAGGTGAGCTGGAGTCAGTCTGTTAAAGTTCCCTTATCCATGTAATTTTTTATCGGGCGTGCAATGTCGGCCGCTGGTGATTAATAATTTTTAATCGGTACCGAGAAAACACTAGAGAGTTTACAGTCAGCAAGGAAAAGGAAGGGTCGTTGTTTGTGAAGTTGGTTAGAAGTTGGGTTGTGCACCTTTGTTCGCTTAAGAATTATTGAAGTCGTCGTGTTCGAGATGTACGCCCCGGTAAATGCAAATATTTGTCCAACCCCGTTTGCCCTCAGCGAGAAGCATTAATTTACAAGTTGGGAAAACCAAAATATTACCTCTCCGAGTCAAGACGACTACTTACAAACTTATTTACCCAGATATGGAAATGTTTCTTAAGTTAAAATTTATGAAATATTAAAGCAGTATACAAAGCATAGCAAATTTACTGTAAATCAGACGACATTTTACATCCAATAATGATATACTTGTACACATTAAAATCATCCGATGGGGGAAAAACGGGTCATCGGCGTTTTATAAATGACGCTAGCCTAATAAAGCGTGCAAGGTACCAAGGCTTAACAAAAATTGTACGATAACATATTTATAGAGATATATAACAACTTTTATAATTAAAATTAGAAACTAACATATCTCTTACAATTCTCGCGTGATCAACTGGTTTCACGCCAATTAAATAGCTATAGTCCCATAGAGCTATTTGTATTAATTCCTCCATAGTTTTTTCGCCAAGCTGAGAACTACGCGTTTTACGTCACGTTATCCAAAATGCCGACTATTTTCTTTGAAGACCGCGCTAGCTCAGCGCTAAGCACCGTAACGTCAAAATTCAAAAACAAAATCCCTGGGCCGCGTTCAGCAACGCTGGGCTCTGCTGAACGCGGCCCAGATTTCCACCATGATAATAAAATTTAAGCCTAATTATTTAAAAGTGTATTTAACTTTCGGCTCAATCTGAACCGTTAATGTCTCTGCATACAGAAACGAAAACCAAACCCAAACGTTTACTTTTTGGTTCACTAGGCCTATTGACAAATAAGAGGTCATTTGACCGACATAGCAGCATTGTGCTTGTATTCACTGTGATTTTAGAAAGGATTATGCTATAAACAGATGTAGTATAGCTTAAGTAATATATAAACATCCATTTTAAATAATAATATTAAAAAAATCTTTGGAATATCAAAATGAAATAGAGCTTTAAAGCTACAAAAGTACTAAATGCATCATAATTACGAAAAATATTTCCACATATTCACTTTATATTAAGGATAAAGGGAATATTATGGTTTCTTTACACATCAAAACAAAACGAACTTCTAACGCAGCGCACTACTGTAACAACGGACGGACACATACAGACAAAAACATAGACTGCTTTTAACTCTTTCCGTATTAATTTTGAATTGAGAAACAAGATTATCTTAAATATTAAAATAAATATAATTAATATTTAATATTTTCTTCGTTAGTTATTCGCCTTATTGAACGTTACATCGTTTTGAAAAAGAACAATTAAACATTCTTGAGAGACTTGACTAATATTGGCGTTTGAAATGAAGCATACGCCGGTTGCTTCGCCTTCATCAAATAGGTAGTATATAAGGGTGTCGAATCGCAGCTATGGATAAGAACAGCGCAATTGCGTGAACCTTTGGTGGAAGCCCCACCATTGGGAGGCCGGACGTTTCTCGTAACCCTGGCCGATCGCCGCGTATGTCTTAACCTTAAGGAGTAGAAGCCAGGTGTACAGACTGGTGTCCATGTGGGATGGACAAAAACAAAGACCAGAAGATGGTGGTGTTAGAAGCCAGGTGTACAGACTGGTCTCCATGTGGGATGGACAAAAACAAAGACCAGAAGATGGTGGTGTTAGAAGCCAGGTGTACAGACTGGTCTCCATGTGGGATGGACAAAAACAAAGACCAGAAGATGGTGGTGTTAGAAGCCAGGTGTACAAACTGGTGTCCATGTGGGATGGACAAAAACAAAGACCGGAAAATGATGGTGATAGAAGCCAGTAAGTGCAGACTGGTGTCTATGTGGAATGGACAAAGACCACAAAATGGTGGTGTTTGAAGCCAATAAGTACAGATTGGTATTCATGTAGAATAGACAATTGACTAGTCAGATGAAGTAATAGTGGCCAGTTGATTTGTGGATAGATTCAAGTTTTGAAATTTCCGGGGACTGTGAATACGGTCCGGAAATAGCGAACACATTTGCTTCAATTCGGAAACTGCGAACACGGTCCCCTGGGGTGTAAGTCAATAACAACAGACAGACAGACAGACAGACAGACAGACACACACACAGACACGTCGAAATTAGAACCTCTCCGTGACATACGTCACTCGGAGAGGTAAAAAGGGTTCGCAGTCAAGCTAGACCCAAGAATGGTGAGGATGCCAGTGGTGGTGCTGGTAGTCGCTGCTTGAGGGGCCGCGCACAAGAAATTTTATTCCGAGGTCGTAGTTAATAAAATTAAACTAACAAGAAGTAGGAAATCGGTTACAGATTTCGGTAAAAATTCACGAAGCGTCACACGGTAAAAATTTACATTTTACGAAACGGTTTCAAAATTCATTGAAATCTCAGGAATGATTTCGGAATTTTCTAAATTAATTTGGGTGATTTTTAGGATTATATGAAATGATTTCAACGACTTCAAAATCCTCTGAAATCGCATTGTTTCATAATCTACCGATATTAAGAAGTTGACATAAATACTCCGGTTTCTAAATCTAACAATATCAAGGTAAATTTTTCTTTTAGACAATTGTCCAACCCCTCAATGTTACCGAGTTTCATACTGAATTCGTTTTGTTTGATTTCTCAGATTCAAGGAAGAAATGTTAAGGGAAATTGAAGTAGGGAATCCGTGTCATTATACAAATTGCATCACTACGTGGCTTGTCAGGCGTTGGCTGTAATTGAGTGAACAAAGTGTAGATGTCGAGGGCTTTCTCAGGAAGGAAATGGTCAAAGACGTCTTTTGGGTTTTCGATCCTACATCCGACTTTTATACAACTTTTCAAGTTGCGATCGCATTCAGATGGCAAAAGGGTGAAGTTTTTTTTGAAAATAATAAACTTTCACTCTGGCGTCTTTGTAAAATCAACCAATCAGCGAAACAATTCGGCTTACGACACATTCGGGGAATGCGTTAGAATAGGTTTGCTACTTGGAGATAATCGGGGATTATGTTGTGCAAACTTGCTTGGTAAATGTAATTCGGTATGCCCGCCTACTCTCGGTATTATTCATAGGCGACTTTTTATATCCAAAACATACCGCAAGGGGTAGGAAACACTTTTCCTTTGTCTCCGTGGTAACGTGAGTCACGTGATTGTTGTCGCCTACGCGCCTCAATTTCCGTTATTTCTATTGGCCTTTTTTAATAGGCCTTGCATCACCGTATTTCTATGAAACAAGCTCAAGGTAGTTGCGAACAGAGCCGATAGTTGCTCTAGTTCCGAACAAAAGTTGCTTGGTGTGTGTGGTGTTTAGAGAAGTGAATTTCCAGAGACGATATAGATCGAGAAACACGAACTGCGTTGGTTCGTGACAAATATTTCAACTTTGTTACTCGATTCTTTCCATTGGATTAGTAGCGTCCACCGGAGTCCCTTCCTTTTTTTATATATATATTTTCCTGACATTTTAACTACACTAAGCGCTTTATTCCGTAATTGGCAATTAAAACCTATGTGTAACAATTTATTATATATTGTCGATGTGGTCCTTTCGAAATGATTTAGTGAGTATGGGCCGTTGGACGTTCTTGAGACTATAAGGGGGGGAGACGGAGAGGTGGATTTCATCAGTGTCTTTAAAGAACGAGCCATAAACTTGTCATTATTAATTTACAAGAAAGGCCAGTTGATAACTGTGGCGTGTCAACTCTAATGTAATGGTTCCGCCGAATTCTATTAAAGGGACACTATTGGCAAAAATTAAGTATTTTTATTCTGATTCCTTATGTTAAAATATGCCGCCTTGAATTTTTTCTGATTTTTGGAAGCGCTATTTATAGTATTAAACAATATTTGAAGTTTTGTATCCTAAACATGCATTGGAATTCTGATAAAGCGACCTACCGGCCAATCAGCGCCCGCGATTTATAAGAGTCAACCTCCAAAGGTTTTCTCGGGCGAGTCTCATTTGTGTCGTCTGCATTAGGTTCAGAAATATGTATTCTACTTTTTAGCACTCGAAAGAAAGACGCCTTTTCGATCGTCTAACGATAAGCGGATTAGGAACTTTAGTAATTAGCAGGTTTATGCTTTTATACGTTTCACATAAACTCAAATTACTCTCGTGATCTTATTATATTAAAATGTGGCGGGTCGTATTTTGTTGTATATCTTGATTGTCTAGTTATTAGCCTTTGGAATGGGAAGAACTGTGTTCTTAGATTATTGTTACTATTATTTTTTGTGATCTTCGAGTAGGAAAAAATTAAAAACCCATCTTTTACACCTCAGCAGAGTCAAGCTGCAACACAATTACTATCCTCCTCAAATTGTAGCAGACGACGGGCACGGCGGAGTCACTGGTAACGAGCCCACTCTAAAAAAATACTTATTTCCCGCCCTTGGGAACTCAGTTTTTCCTGTTTGAAGCAGACAACATAACACTTAATATTTTCTAACCCTCACGGGATTGGCTGATTTGGTTCTATCCTTAAAGAGGTTTTTATTGGCCGGTAGGTAAGTGCGCTAAAATCGAGACCCATTGCTAAGCCTAACAAATTTTAAAAAATTTCACTTTCATTGAAAAAAATGTTTGAAAAATGAGAAAAATATTTGAGACTTTATATTTAATTGAAACGAACCAGGAAAAAATAAAACATGGCACTAAGATTTTCAGCTGAGAGTCTCCCTTTAAGGTTGGTTAGGGGGTGTGTATATAGAGTGGGAATAAAGGGCCGCCTCATAACTTTAGAAGTGGAAGCGAACTCTTCCAACTCCCATTATCCAATTATTAATATCTTAACTACACACTTTCAACTTTAAAAATAAGGCATAGTGGCCAAAACAATCCAGTATAATACTTTAAAGGGACAGTCTCGTTTCAGAAAGGAACAGTTGAATGTTTTTTCTTTTTTTTTTGAAAAGGATAGTTTGAATTTGTATATGAATGTTTCACTCAATGCAGTGAAATAAACACGTGTTGTATTCTGAAACACTTATTCCGACTGTAAGTTAATTACTCAATGCTTTTAAATTTAACACGTTATTCCAACTACTTTCCTAATCTTCTTTAATTTAAATGGTGAACTTGCCATTACCAAATTTCATATTATACATCCCTATAAAGCGCAGTTTTTATTTTGAGACACTTACGAAATCCACTCCTTGCTTTTATATATTATACATCCCTATAAAGCGCAGTTTTTATTTTGAGACACTTACGAAATCCACTCCTTGCTTTTATATATATTATATCACGCTATTCTCACTAAATACGATATATTTTTTAATTTAAATATCATATCGGAGATGTAATCAATTTCCGTATAGATTCAGTGTTAAAATACGAATCTTACGAAGCCTGCTGTGGAAGGGTGATTTTGGTCAAGATTCTAGACCAGAAAAAAAGGCCTTACGAAGCCTGCTGTGGAAGGGTGATTTTGGTCAAGATTCTAGACCAGAAAAAAGGCCTTACGAAGCCTGCTGTGGAAGGGTGATTTTGGTCAAGATTCTAGACCAGAAAAAAAGGCCTTAAGGTTATGACAAGCGAACGAAGCCAAAACTTAAATGACACGTAAACGTGTTCTTAAGAATTACTCTTTGTACCGTACGTATTAACTGAATATTTTTGAATATAGTAGTTTTCTTTTCCATTTTGGGCCATTTTTGAAGGGTACTTGCAATTTCGCGGTTAATGTAGCTAACTTAACTATTAAATCGCGAGAACTACTGAAACTTTGGAAGAACGTCGTTATAGGGATCTGAGTCTTTGTAATTTGCTACAAAGTATGGGTTACGCGCAACGAACATAGTACGTGGGGAACGTTTATGAAAATCGAAAGCTAATAACCTAAACTGCAAACAAATTGACAAGGGTAGCGCCATTATTTTACTTTTTTTCCAATATTCCCACAGTTAGTTCTTCAACAGAAACTAATGACTTTATCCTGAGAAGTATAAGACACTTAAAGCATGCTTAAAGGCTTTATATGGCACGAATCAGTAATCCATATATTTCTTCTACTTGGAATCCTTAACAGACCTCAGCCTTTCTGCTTGAATTAAAGGGGGAGGGTTAGAAAAAAGTCACCTCTGACGTATTATATTTGAACTTTGAAACCACGTGACACTGACCTGTGCCACAACTTATAAGACCTGTGAGCTTCGAACCCAGATGCAAATAAATTCCCTTCTCGTGTGCTGAAGGCGTAGACGGTTGAGCTGTATATGTGAATAGCCAATGAAACGCTGGGAAGTAGAAGCGGGCAGTCAAGTAAAGTTTAAGTCCTCCTTATATTCAATGTAATATTAGTAGGGGGTCTATGACCTCTTAACTATTCCTAGTAGAATAAATCCATGTATTCCTGATAGCACCTATCGCATACATCCCAAGTTCATTTTTATGCGGGGTTTTGTGGGCGGGGCTTCGTCACTTCTCATAATTCTGAAATATATTTACGTGTCACTTCGATGGTAGCATCGCGAGTTTCTAGGCGCGGCGAAATAGATTATTCGTGAGCTTAAATTTTTCCAGCATAATCACTTATCTAGCTCTCCCACAAAAGTTGGTTTTAGCGACGTATTATAAGTCAAAAACTCTGTCAATTTTTTTAACAGACTGTAATTTCCCACATGGGCATAATCGCCCGATGTTACCTTAATGGGCTGTTTTCTCAGAACCATTTTCCTCGAATCGTGACCTTAAACTAAATTGCTTATAACAAAAAAGCCTTTTACTTATAAGTAGCATCAAAAACTCGTTTATTAACAACCAATCGAAGATTGACCCGACTAATTTTTATGTTACCTTAATTTTTAAAGGTCTGTCAATATCTCAAGAAGCTTCAACGTTCATTCCCTTGTGTCCCATTCGAACGAACGCGTTTCCCATTCAACCGAAAACAGCCCAATTGTGCGGTTTTGGGAAAATATATATCAAAATTTAAAAAGCAAACGTTTTCACTTTTTTAAGGAATTTTTTTTTACCCTACAGTTTTCGTTGTATATATATTGATGTTTGAAATGCAAAATTTAATTTTAAGAGTGATTGATAATGGAGAGAATTGCTAATAAAGGCGACTTTCTTTACATTAATAATGGCTACTTGTTTCAATTGAATAAGAAGAAGGATAAAACTAGTTACTATAATTGTAGAAATCCCCTATGTAAGGTTCGAAAAATAGAAGTAACCTAACCTAACCAAACCTAACCTAACCTAACAGTAATGTTTTGGAAAAGGCATATTATTTGAGAAGTCAATGAAGCTAAACATGAATATTTTGGAAATGGCGTACCATAGTTAAATGATTTATAAAATATTACTAACCTAACTTAACGAACCCAAACCTAACCTAATATAACAGTAAAGGTTTGAAAAAGGCATATTATTTGAGAAGTCAATGAAGGTGTAAAACATCAATATTTTGGAAAAGGCGTAACATTGTTAAATGATTTATAAAATATTACTAACCTAACTTAACCAAACATAACAGTAATGTTTTGGAAAAGGCATATTAGTTGAGAAGTCAATGAAGCTAAACATAAATATTTTAGAAGGCGTAGAATAGTTAAATGATTTATAAAATATTATTAACCTAACCTAACCTAACCTAACTAAACCTAACCAAACCTAACTTACAATTTCCTTCTCTGGGTTTGAACCCGAGCCTCTGAATTAAAAGCCTGATATTCTACCATGCTGCTGCGGTGATTCGAAATCCTCACAGACATTTAATTAACTAATTCTTTCAAACAAATTCCCATTCAGCAGAAACCCGCCATTGGGCTGGAAATTTAAATATATTCTCCATAAAAAACCAAAAAGCGTTTTCAGTCGAATGGGATTCGGTCCAATGGGACTATACCGTTCATTCAAGAACCACCGGTGACGGTGGACTTTGAAAACTCGACGGGGACGGTCATTCCATGTTCGGCTCGGGGAAATCCGGCTCTGGTCATCAGTTGGATCGTGGCGGAAGGAACAAACAGTCACTCGAAGCAAGCGACCATCGATGTCCCCGGTCTAAGACACGTCAGGCAAGATGATGCCTTGGTCTTCCCGCCTTTCAACTACAAACAAGAAGTTCATTCGTCCACCTACAGATGTCTCGCTTACAATTCCGTCGGGGTCACTGGAAGCCGGAATGTTCGAGTCAGAGGAGGTAAGAACAATTTTGACTTAATTGTGTTCGCGACTGATGGCAAAAATTACAGTAGCGGAAATTTAAGGACCTTCATAATGATAAAATATTATAGCAAAGTATGGTATTAAGTTTATGACAAACACCAACCTCGAAGTATTGAAATCCAAAAATTTCTAAATGCTAAAAAGTTTTTATGATTTCTTCTTTGATTTTAAGTTTTCTTCTCAGAGATTTTTCCAAGTTTTGGATTTTTTCTGATATTTGTGACTTTCTGCAAATATATCGTGATATATTATGTCAAAGCCTAGTCTAATTGTCTGTGAGGTACAACGGAAAAGCCCAGTTCACAATAAACTCTCATTTATCCTTACACAGGTCTTATATTAGACAGTTTCCAATATGTATAAATTTTCGGGGTCGATGAACCCATTTATTACAGTGTTATGAAAGGGAGGGGGAGATTTGAACGCTTATTGTAACAAAATAATTGTTTATCTTTCTCCACACGCACACGCACACGTGACACGCACGAAAGAAAGATATCAAGCCTTTATGAATGGCGTCGGGGCTGGGGGGAGACGTAGAAGAGACGCTGTTCTATAGTTGTTTGCTGGATAGTTTGTTAAGGATCTTGCTAATTATATTAATATTGGGTTTGTCATAAAAAATTGCTATTCTCCGTCAGCCCTTCTCGGGTGTCATATTATTTGTTGAGGCGTCGTCCCACTCCGGAAAAAAGATGTTGCTTGGCGGCAGATGTTGTTTCATTTCGGGGCGGTGAAGGCCAGGGCCAAGGCTTACCAATGAGAAATCGATTCGTATACCCGACTTGAAGGCTCGAACGCCAGCGAGCAGAACCCTTAATTACGTTATTATCTAGTAATCAGTAATAAAAACCCAATATATCAGCGAAGGGAAAAGAAATAGCAATTGCTCCCACTACGGAAAACTATTTCAGTGTAGGGCTTCGTATGAATGTTGTTCAAATTATATTGTTTGAAATGGGAGCTATAGAATTGGCTCAATCAAAACATGTACGTTGACTTCTACCGCCAGATTCCGGCGTAAGTTAAAATTTCTTCCGTCGGCTGCGTGATTTCCGCCGGGTTTTTTCGGTCTAGTGGGAATCTAGCTTGAACCGAAAACACGACCGAAACACTGCGGTAAAACCGCTTTCGGTCGGACAGATTTTGTGTTCTATTTTTTACGCAGAGGCCGATGTAAAATTATTTTGATAACCAATCAAAATTCTTTGTGGAACGAAGCTTCTTTTGACGTCATACACTGTTAGAAAAATGAGTCCAATGACTGTCCAAATTTGCACAAAGTAATCCAAATTTGGATGGCAAGTGATGTAAAGGTCCAAAAATGGTAGTTTTAATCCAAAAATGGATGCTTTCGATTCTTGGTGCTAAAACTATCCAAATTTGCACAAATAGTCCAAATTTGGATGGGAAGTGATGTAAAGGTCCAAAAATGGTAGCTTTAATCCAAAAATGCATGTCTTCGATTCTTGGTGCGAAACCCATCCATATCTCAACATAAACACCCTAGACTCGATCAAAGAGGGGTTAATGTATATAAAAGGGTTACGGTAAAAAAAGGGAGAGCGAAATCATATTTGAGGATCTCCTACATAAATATTTACCTATTTCTCATCAATCATTTCTCTTTATTGATAAGCAACTGCAGAAATTAAAACAAAACACAGACAAGAAAGCCTTCCCCCAGAGAGGTAAAAAATACTGCCCTACAATATTTCAGAGAGTCACGCTTGAAACATCTTTTGGTCATTTACCTCAAAACGACTTCTTTATTCCGTTTTTATTAACTAACGATATCAATACTCGTCATACATTAACTTTGGAAAGAGCTTCATGTCTTAATTACTCGCTTTATATAAACTATGAAATGTATCCAGTGACCCAATCTTCCTTACTCGTCCCATACAAACTTTGACTACAGATTTTTTGGTTAAGATAGGTTTTTCTCAAATATTTTATTAACATTATTCGATATTATTTATTTTTATCGAGAGTTACTTATCATACTTTTAGTTGTATCGTTTTAAGAGATTTTTTCCCTATTATCATTTGAACCTAGCTATTATTGACGTTTGACTCCTAGAATACGCCTCTTTCGCGAGTGTCTGAAAGACCAGAAAATGGTGTAGTTAGATTGGGGACGACAGAAAAGAGAATAGTGGTCAGTGTATCTTCCAAAGTTCCAATATTCCACAATTCCGCTAACTGTGAATTTTGAACACAAGAACTGAGAAATTGAGAACACTTTTGTTCAGATTAGGAATCTGCGAAAGCAATCTCTTGGGGTGTAACGACAGACAGACAGGCACACACAAAGACAGATGGATACGTCGAGAACAAAACCTCTCCATAGCATACATCACTCGGTGAAGTAAAGAATCTAGCATCCATATTGACTTCATATGAGCCAATTATTTTTCGACATTTGTCCAGTGTTGGTTAGGTATTACACCAATATGGGCTCGATATTACTCCAATATGGGCTCGATGTTAGCCCAATATGAGCTTGATATTAGTCCAATATCGTTTAGAAATTTTTGCAATCTTGTCTTGAATTTAGTCCAATATTGGCTTGATATTTGTCCAATATTGGCTTGAATTAAGTCCAAAATTGGCTTGATATTAGTCCAAAATTGGCTTGATATTAGTCCAATATTGGCTTGATATTAGTCCAATATTGGCTTGAAATTAGTCCAATATTGGGAGGATACTAGAACATTTTTGCCCACTTGCGTAAAAATTGGATGACATCCTGACCATTTCTGGGTAATAATTGATCCCTTAATAGATGATTCTGGATCCAATTTTGGATGAGACTCCAAATCTGGCTTATCATTTGACCGTCCCTTTTTGGACGCAAGTTACGTTATCCAAAAATAGACGAAAAACTGTGCTGTCTCAGAGTCAGCTGTTTGGATCCATTTACATCCAATTTTGGAAAACATTTTTTAACAGTGTAATAGGGGAAATTTTTATCCCCCAGTTCGAGTTATTTTTAACTCGACGCCACTCGCCATTGCCAATTGCCACATTTGCAGGTTACCAACTTCAGAGCCTGAATTCTCTAACCGGATTTGATCACAAGTGGCTTTTGCCAGGTTTATAAGTTGTAAACTTTTGAATTTGAATCCCTCTGACCTGCTTTTGGTAGTAGTAAGATCCGGAATTAAAATAAAAATCAGAGGCCAAGGCTTATGTTTTTGTGGCTCCGAGTCCTAATTCCAACTCGTGCCACGTGACTATCGGTTGGCCGCCTTTTTTGGCCGGAATTCGGTCGTATCTGTGAACCGAAATAAAATCTTGCCGTCGAAGGCCGGAGTAAAAGCAGAAGGGGATAATAGAAGAAGGATGACACTCTGTATCCTCTAAATGCTTTAGTTTTGTAACGTCATTCTTCCCAGGCTCACCATTTTAGTTTGCTTTCCCGCTCATCAAACTACAAATGGGCATCGCACCGTAAGGTGAATTCTATAATTGTTTGGCACTAAATCCCCAGCAATCATCCCACAAACATCGTCTTGACGGGCACGAGCGCGTCATGCCAAATATTTAAACGCTAATAGAGTAATGATGAGGGAACTATTTATCGTGTATCTGATTCGGTTTAGTAACCTTGCTCTAAATGTTCCAATGTTGCGAAGAATGACGTTACACTTACCCCGCTTTGTGGTACACTTCTCTCGAAGAGAAGTATTATCTATTCTGGTAAAAGTAAATTTTTTGACGCAGCGCCAAAGTTTTTCGGTCACGTGCGAACCTAGCTTCAGGTTTCTCTGTTTTGTCAGCGCAGGAAATACCCGTCTTGTTATGGGTCTTTTAAAATGAATATTCTGTCAAACTAGTATGAAATCCATAAATTACGAGTATTCATTATCTTCGCTTTACATCAAAAAATATGCGAGCAACTCGAGAGCTTGGTAAATTCTGAGAAAAATTGTTAAACGTCAAACAGGCTTTAACGACCTGGGGAGTTCACGGTGCGTAACCCTTTTATCAGCCCCGGGGCACGAAGCGTCACGTTTAAAACTGGCGTCACGATTGACTGATCAACGCTGTTCGTCGTCCTTGTACACCAATTAGATCCCTTATAGACTAGACCATAAACCATCGATTTTGTTAAAGCTAGCTCTGTTATGGCCAAGGGTCAAGTTTAATGCTTGGTTTTCATAAAAGCACTTGACAATTCATATTTGTCTATCGGTCATTTTTGTGCCATTATTTAAGACGGAAAACTCCATAGACTCAGCTAGCCGAAATGAAAAAGCACGATTGGCTGTAGTCTGCTAGTTTGGCCTTATCCTACCTCGCATATTAAGGAGATATAAGAGACTGTCAGACAAGAAAAAATAAGAATGGAAGTAACAGAAAGCGCGGAAGTATGGGGAACGTGAACGTGTGATTCATCCTTGAAGGAGAGAGTGGGATGGAGGGGTACTGGAGGTGGGCCATGAGCACGAATGAAACTCTACCTTGCACACGTCCCAACCCTTCGATAGACGATTGTTATTGTGCTGCCGCGTAGCGCCATTGTATTTGTATGACAATTATAGCGTATATTTTCAGACACAGGGGAATCCTTGACGTTGCCGTATCGTACGACCGTATTAAAACGCTGAGGGTGCTGGTAGCACTTGGTTGCCAGAGATGGAGGTACAGAAGTTACTTTATTAGCATGTAGATACGACTCAATCACACTCTCCTTTAATATTCACCTTGCTTTCGAGACAAAAAACATGTTTACTGCCTTTCTTTCCCCGCGGTATACTAGGAGTAAAAAGTCGTGTACGAATACAAGCGGAAGTAAAGGGACAAGCCGAGTTTCATTTACAAAGAGGGTTTCTACTACGAAACCTATCATAATCTCCGAGAAGCGAAAGTCCCGAATGCCTCGTGAGCCCAAGTATTTTGGGTCGGAATAAGGAAAAATATGACATGTACCATTACTTTAAGGAACTGTTACTTGGTTTCAACGAGTACATCGAGAGAATTTTATACGAATTTGTCAGTTGACCCTCTTTCATATTTTTGGCTTGTCAAGGGCCTAGGCAGACATGGGCGAACCCTCTGCCTCTCCCACTCCCACTCCTCAAAGTTTTTTATCGGGGAACGAGTAGCTCACTCCAACTGGTTTTCCATAGTAGGCCTTTCCAGTAAACCTCGCTCCTTTCTCAAACAAAACATCATAGTAACTTTTCACTCCTCTCACTGCTCATTTTACCTCGTAGTTTTAATAAACCTCCTCTCATCTCAATTAAGATAAAATTAAAAGTTTTCCATCCTCTCACTACTCATTATTAAACCTCCTCTCATCTCATTCTCAATTAAGATAAATTACCATCAAGATAAGTTCGATTAAAACCTTGGCCCAGCAAAACTTCCGTGTCACTGCAATAATTATGGCAACACTTATTGCAACATATGCTTTTGAGCTTCATTATTTGTTGAATCAGAACAATAAGACTTGTAGTGTAAAGCACCGACTACTTATTTTGTCCAGAAACTTCCGGAAAGCAGTGATTCTCGAACGATAAGCCTGAAGACGAAGCCGCTGGAGTTCTACCTTAGTTTTGATAAGGTCCCACACAAAATCAAACTTTGTTTTTTGATTTATTTTCTAATTTTGGCATTTTAAACTAAGTTTAATAAGTACCACCCAATAAAAAACAGCGCGTCAAGGCACACCACTGGTGAGAGAAGCGGAAACTGTCAGTGTCAAAACTTTCTTCAGCTTAACTCTAACACTTGGTTTATTCTATTGAACCTTGTGTATTAGCGTTTCCCACACTACCAGCCTAGCAACGTTCCTCGAACATTATCAAAGTTTTGGTTCAGCCAATAAGCTTTCGTATTTCACTAGGCTACGTGACTGTAGCCAGTCAAATACAATTTGTGCTTACAGCATGTTCAAAGCTAGAGAGCCGTGTCTCCACCTCTATGAATCACTAACCTTCGCCTTGGCTTAAAAATAAATCCCCGTTACTATTTCAAAGCACAGTAATGTTTCTTTATTTCCCTCCCTTGTCTCCCTAACCCCCACCCAGAAACAGTGGATAGTTTCTGACTTTCTCTCCTCTCCAAAAGCCTGGAAGAAGGAGTGAACCCCCCTCTCCCAAAACATTTTTCGTCCCACTCACCTCTCACACTCACGAGCCATTGCTAAACGTTTGGTTTTCAAACTCACCCCCTTTTACACCCCTTTTACGCCGCCCGTAAAAACTCGCGCTCTTTTAAAATTTGTATTTTGAATTGGCCAAGAGGTTCACTCCAATGTTTCATGACATTAAAACGTTGCACTCATTTTCTTGCCTATTGTTTTCTTAAATTCTTACCACTCCCACTCACCCTCCACTCACAATAGTATAATTTCTGATTCTCTCCTCTCAAAACGCTCATTTCGCTCCAAAAGGAGAGGAGAGCGCCCATGTCTGGGCCTAGGCGGCCGTACACTAAAGAATAAATTCAATCATATCAGCGCTTCGTGAATTCAAAAATGTCTCAACTAACTAATAAACACGTTTTGACACTTCTCCTTTGATGTCACTTCAAAAAACGAGTAAAAGCCCAGGAATCTGACATTTCTGAATTCTTTCAGGCTGAATTCAATTCCAAAGAGAAAATCACCAGTAATTTAAGATAAAATGCGATATAATATTGGAAATGAAAAAAATATTTCGGAATATTTTAAAAAATACAGAAATACTAGCTGTTACTGGTGGCGTCGCTCGCGTGTAATAAGAACTTCCATCAAAATGATATAAAGAATGGGTAGAGTTTACTATATAATGACTAATATTTTTGTAGCACCCTAGGAGCAAAAGCACTCGGCATTGCCCGTCAGACCGTCGGGAGATTTTT
The DNA here is from genome assembly GCA_019434445.1 of Phalangium opilio. Classification (NCBI taxonomy): domain Eukaryota; kingdom Metazoa; phylum Arthropoda; class Arachnida; order Opiliones; family Phalangiidae; genus Phalangium; species Phalangium opilio. The sequence goes on along the minus strand of JAEQBA010000293.1, from coordinate 277,214 downwards.
TATTACACAGAAAAAAGTGTGTTAAAGATTTGAACACATTTTAGTGTTCAAAAATCCGATTTTGGTTTCTTGATATGTTTAAGTGAGGGAAAAGTGTAATTTATTGAACACTTCGCTTAATTTTGGCGTTCAACTTCTAATTTTTGTTTCAATTTCGAAAAATTGTAACAGTTGAACACAAAATCTTAACACTTTCACAATGAACGCATTAAAAATTAAGGAACAGCGAACGCAATCATTTGTTTTCTTGTTCTGTAACCTCGCAGTTGAAGGCGTACTTCGACGAAGCTTATTCGATATATCCTCTGTTTCAGCTTTGGTTCTCAGCACACTCTAAGCTAGATAGATCTCTATGTAACGTAGCTTTGTGCGTGCTGACGACCGAAGCTGGAACAGAGTATACATCGAAAAAGGTTCCGTCGGAGATAGGAAGTTGCTTATCCTATAGCGTGAAAACCTATTTCCTCACGTGCATTCTTTATATCCATGGTTTTCTTTGTCGCCCAAGAATGAATTTAAACTTGAAGTAATTATGCAATTCAATGAATCAGTTGCGTCGCTAGGCCTTTTTTTTCGGGGGGGGGGGGGTATTGCCCCCTCTCTCCCCCCCAGTTTCAAACTTAGACTCCGTAAACCCTACCAAAAATTGCTCGGGGCCCCCTAAAGTTCTGTAGCAATACATAAAAAATTATATTGATAGATTCGTTAAGTTTCAATGAACCACTTATGCAAAACTTTGGTATTAATTTCTTATAATAACTTTAAAACAGTTTGCCCGATACTCTTCTCCCCCAAATTTCATACCCTAGCGACGCTTATGCAATGAATATGAATGTATCAATTCGACTAAAAACCTGGTAAGCATCAGTCTGGAAAATAGCACACTTCCTCTGGTCCAAAACCAGTTTAGTAATTTCTTGGACTAGTATTTTAATTCAAAGAGTGCGGGTTACTGGTCCTCGGGACCAGTTTATTAATTTCAAATCTATAGGGTAACAAAGGCTAGGACCAGTCCGGAGAACAGTTTATTATTTCAAACACTAGGAGTCACGGGTCCAAAGGACTAGTTTAAAAAATATCCTTATTTCCCAGACTGGTAAGCATATTTTTAAATAATAAATATTTGGAATGTGAATTTAATTAAACTACGCCTTGAAAACGTTTCTTGGCAAAGCGCAGACGATGAGACGAACTCTCTGACAAAGCATTTTTGCAATTACATTTACTTATGTTTGGGAAATTTTAATATTCCCTAAAATTCGTCTGCAACCTTTACTGCTGCTAAAGTGCTAAGAAAACCGATCCCGAAAGTAACAGCACCTAAGTTTGGACAGGATTTTAAGCCTTGGCACTTCAGAATATTAAAGGTGTAATCCTTTTTGTGGGTAAGTTTTAAGTAACTATTACGAGGCAAAAATATATTTCAATACTTTCTAGTCCTTTTACTAGCAAAATAACTTAAACCTCAGTACAGTAATACCTATTAATTATTAATTACAAGTAAGAAACTCTCGTACATATCTCTCTTGGACTGTAGAATGAGAGAGGTACTTAACATGTTCATACACTCTAAGAAAGTGTTAAAAACGTGTTAAAAGGGTGTAATTTAAGAAAACACTTTTTTTACACCGTAAAAACACCCTAAAGAGAATTTTATTACCTTGAATTTTTGTGGCCAATTTAAGGTATAAATTCGGTGTAAAATTAAACTTTTAAACACCGTTTTGATATTAACAAGACAACCCAAGGGCTCGTAATAGAAGCCACATCGTACCGTACTTAGGAGGCGTGTATAAAATTTGTGTGAATAGCCCCTCGAAGCGCTACTTTTAACTGTGCGAAGTAATACTTACTCCAATAAATTTATTTATGTTATGTTTGTAATAGTAATAGTGCGACACAGAGAAATTCTGAATTTCTGAGTGAGTAGCCCCTCCATCCGCTACCCTTAACATTGCTAAAGTTATTACCCGTAAGACCATTCTAAAAACAACAATGCTAAAATGATTACACACAAGTAACCCTTAATAGAAGAACAGAAAATTTTAGTGATTACACCCTCGATGATCGAGTTACTTTTAACAGTGCTAAAATGGTTACGTACTTAACGCTCGATTAATACACGTAAAGAAAGTTTTAGTTTACAACATAGACTTATGCCGAAGCATAATTTTAGCATCTTATAAATTTCTAACATGAACTTATGGCCAGATGCGTTTGAAAGAGAAAGAATTCGGTAAAACACCCAATAACTGTAATATCCCGGCGCCTTAAGACCATTCTAAAAAGAACGTCAGTAAATACTTGCTTTTGCTTTCAAAATTTCCCTCGATTTCTTTGAATTTTGAAATAGGGGAGGCTATTGAAAGCGTGAAACTCTTATTGTCGAAGGGTGAGGGGAATTTTTAAGGGAGAGTATATGGCTTAACCTAACTATCATAATTCCCTTCCTTTTAAGCAGACGAACGAAAAATATCAACTTCACCACAATTCTCTGTTCTCTCCCTTTCACTTTCCCTTCAATGACGATCGAAAAATTTTATACTGACAAAGGTGCTACTGTGACACCCCTACTACTACAACAACAGGGCTGGTCAAACTAAGAGCCTCATCGTAGATGTACATTATACGATGTGGCTAAAAAATGGAAAATTATAGTACAGTAAAAAATTATTGAAAAACTTGATTGTTAAGCATTTTTTTAAAGATGATATTCATGAAAGAATATATTTTCATCCTTTAAATAAAATTAACAAAGAAATTCGAAATCAGGGGGTATTGTACTTTTGTAAAACACTGCTAAACATGTTTGTTAGTCGACACTCTGAAACGTGTTAGGTGACACTCTTAAAAGCGTTTTGCGACACTCTTGCAGTGGCGTCGCTAAAATTTCAAAGTTAGCCCCCTCAAATTAATCCGTAAACCCTACCAATAAATTGCTCGTAGTCTCCTAAAAGTTTGTAGCAATATAGTGTATAAAATTATTATTATGATAAGTTCGTTCAGTTTCATCTTTGTAGAGATGAATTTTAATATCAAACAGTAGTGGGGACTAAAAGCTAACGGAAACTGAACTTATAAAAGACGAGTGAAATTCTTTCATCCACAATTGTCTCATAGTCTCTAACTGATCGGTTCGGTACTCTTTATCAATAAAAGTTTGTAAATCTTTAATATACGAATAATAAACTAAAACCCCACAAATTTCAAACCCTAGCAACGCTACTGCACTCTTGAAAGTATTGTGCGACACTAAAAAAATGAGACTATGTTAGTAGGGCGACTATAGACGCCAGTTTTTGTGACATGTCTTATCTTTATTTTGAGAAGTATTAGAGTAGAAAATGAATTTTTTTTTTAAATATGGTAGAGCAGATTAGGTCAAACGCGTTTCTGGTGCTCGAAAAACTCTTAGTGAAAAGAGATTATTAAATTTAAGGAGTACGTCTATGTCTACCTTCCAACCAACTTAATACCCGATGAATTTATACTAATTTAAAACTTTCAGAGGTTATTAAGTCGGTAAAAATTACCAACTTTTCATGCAGTTTCATGCTCGATTTAAGTCTTAAGTCGAACAAGTGGCCAACTTTTATGCAGTTTCACACTAGAACTAGCATTGCTTAAAGGGGTATAGTTCTGCATAAGAAATTTCCTCTTAATTTAACTCAAAGTGGAACCTTGCTGTGAATATAGCACTGATTGCTAATAAATCACACACTCTTTTAGGTGTTATGAGACACTCATAAAGGTGTTATGCGACACTCTGAAAGGTGTTATGCGAAAGTCTGAAAGGTGTTATGCGAAAGTCTGAAAGGTGTTATGCGACAGTCTGAAAGGTGTTATGCGACAGTCTGAAAGGTGTTATGCGACAGTCTGAAAGGTGTTATGCGACAGTCTGAAAGGTGTTATGCGACAGTCTGAAAGGTGTTATGCGACAGTCTGAAAGGTGTTATGAGACACTCTGAAAGGTGCTATGCCGCACCCTTTAAGGAATTGCACAACACTCATGTGAGAGTAAAAATTAAGTTTTAGTTCGATATAAGAGTTAAAAAGGTGTTAAACTGCATCTCTGTTGCACCGTTTTATTGCACCAATTGATCAATTAGTGTTATTGAAATGAATACCTGTAATGGTGTCAAATTTGGACCCATATAAAATACTTTTAAAGGAGTTAAAGCACACCCCATTTTCTTAGAGTGTATGCTTAACACTTAAAAGACGTTCAAAACCGAAACAAAAATCGTCTTGAACACATAAGAAAGTGAACATATTTTTACTTGAACATGTGTTCATTTTTGAACACGTATAGGAGAGCGTCGCATGAAGGTGTTCAGGGATTGTGTTCAGCTCCTGAACACATTTTCTGCGTAATTAACATGTTCAGAGGCAGAACACTTAAATAAAAACACGTTCAAAATCGGAACATAAAGTGGCTTGAATACATTAGAAAAATGAACAGATTTCTGTTTGAACATGTTCTCATTTTTGAACATGTATAGGAGAGTGTTGCATGAAGGTGTTCAGAGATTGTGTTCAATTTCCTAACACATTTTTTTCCAACGACGCCATTCCTGAGCCGGATTATCGGCAGGCGCAAAAGGAGGTGGTGGTTGATAGACTGTTGCCATCATTATGTCGACGTCCGCCGTACGAACAACAGGTAAATTATGATGCAATGGATGATGCTGAATTCTTCCTCTTACTTGTCTAATGCCGAAATTCTCGCGTTGACTTCTTAAGCCTCGGTCAGTAGGCGTATTCTTCAATTTACAATTTTCCCTCGCTGAACACACGTATGATTGGGTTGTTAGGCACTTCTGACACCATGTAGTGTTTATTCTAATTACTCTCTATTTTAGTTCTATAATTAATAACTCTCTTTACTTTCGTTAACAATCTTTATTCAGTTTAAAACATTACTATCTCTCTCAAGCTCGAGTCGAAGACTGTCGTTCTCTGATCCCGTTTCCCCCTACCTCTTTAGTTTACATCAATCGGTTCAGTTCAGTTCTACATAATTAATTTCTGTACCAGATCCCAGAATCCCACAAGCATATGCAGATAAGATGCGTAATTTGAATTTTTATATTCTTTTGATACCGTTGTTTTTATATGCAGATAAAGGTTTAAGAAATAATATTCGTATAATTTAATCTGTCCAGTTATAATATGGTTGACTTATGAAAAATACGTTTTTGTTATATTTCCAGTGAATGTTCAAAGTTACGCGGTGGACGTTTACGACGAGTTTGTGATCGCTGGCAACACTGCCGTTTTGAGATGCCACATTCCTGGATTCATGAATTCATGAAGGACTTCGTCACCGTCAATGCCTGGATCAGCGACGCCACGCAAGTCATTCCTATTAACGCCTTATCAGGTAATACGTTCCTTTCATCCTACCAACGTTTAAATATATTAGAGAAGCTGGTGCAGAGCGTGCTTTTACCTAACACTTGGGATATGCTGGGAAAAATTAAGGTCAGCAGCCTTTTCATAATTAGTCAGTGGTTGCGCCACCTCTTGAGGACTTTCAGTAGCTTAAAGATATTCACATTTTTTTTATTAAGCTGAACTAAGTTACCAATTTTATTAATGTTCGGTAACTGTTCACTGACGTATGATAAAGTAACTTGGATTTTATCTTAAGGTATGAGGGTTTTGCCTCAAATGTGAGAGTCTCGGGAAATTCTATAGCTACATTAATTCTTGGCATGTATACCTATTTTCCCTTCCTCTTCCAACAGGGGTCGTTTTACCAAAGCTAAGTAGAAATAACTACTACGGTCATCAGGCATATTCATTAATTTATAGTATAGTACTTAATTTACATGTGTTAATAATATGTATTATCATGAGTTAATAATATGTTAGCTTCCTATAAGTTACTCTGGCAATTCATTTTTATACTCCAGCGTTTTCTCCCTTGCCGCCGGCTTCCCAATTATATGCGACGCTCTGCGGCCGCCACGTGAACGAAAATCTTATTTACTCTTCTTTCCGGTTTTTCCGCGGAAGGGCGTGTAGTGGAAGCTAGCCAATGATATCGGAGCTATTTAAGCAGCCGAATATTTCGCTCAGTAGCCTCGGTTAAGAAAACAGTTAAGAGTGGATTGGATTTATCTCAGTTGTATCATTTTCTGGTTTCTAGTCACAATAACAACTCTTATCTTTAGCATTCTTTATCAATTTAGGCAAATTGCATTGAGTACCTACATTTTTTAATTTTTGCGCCCATCGGTAGAAGGCGAAAAAATTTATGTGGAGCATATACGAGAGTTTAACTCCTCCTTCGTTTCGTCTTCGTCACACCGCTTATTGGACGGCGTCAAAAACCCCACCTTAATTTTCACCCTCAGCTGTCAGTCAACTCTACCTTTAGAATATGTATACAGTACGCAAACAGAAGGGAAATCGCAGAGGTAGTCGTAGCCCAGTTGGTAAAACGCTCGACAAATGTTTCCTCTTGGATTGTTTTAAAACCCAGACTCGCGCGTTCGAGCCTACTTGAAATTTTGGTTAAAAATTTATATTTATTTTAAGCTATTTAATTCATTTACAATATATTATTTTAAATTATATAAATTATTTATTTTAAATAATATGAAAAAATAATATTTTAAATAGTAATTTGAAATATAATTTTAAATATATATTGGAAAATGCCAGGTGTTGATTTCGCTAAAATATACGAGATGTCGCCAGTGTTTCCACTTTGCGGCGAAAAGGTCCGTTTTTGGCGTGGATATTTAGTTATGTATGATAAGCAGTCTGGGAAATAAGGATATTTTTTAAACTAGTCCTTGGGACCAGTGACCCCCCCTATGTCCGAAATAATAAACTGGTCTCCGGACTGGTCCCAGCCTTTGTTCTCCCATAGATTTGCAATTAATAAACTGGTCCCGAGGACCAGTAACCCCCACTTCTTGAATTAAAAAACTAGTCCAAGCAATTAATAAACTGGTTTTGGACCAGAGGAAGTGTGCTATTTCCCAGACTGATGATAAGACGATTCAAGTAAAAATGTGTTAATTTTCATATCACCATTAGTAATTTGAAAAATAATTTTAAATATATTTACAAAATATTATTTTAAATTATATAAATGATTCTTATATAAATTATTTATTTTAAATAATATGAAATAAAAATATTTGAAATTGGAAAATAAGGATTTTTTATTGGACAATGTCCAGTGCTTATTTCCGGCCCTGAACTGGCTAACGGTTTCTCCATGAGACTCCATCTCACTTCCTCTGCACTCTGCGTTTTCTCGCTCCTGCAAGTCTGTTTTCGATGTGAATTATTGACTGTGGAGCTACTCTTCTTAATGCGATTCCTACATTAATTAATCCAGCGAGATAAGCTAATTTTTAATTTTATTTCATATTTATTGCTTTATTATAATAGGAGATAGGACTCATAATCTGTGCTTAATTTTAACAATTTACATTGGGCCTTTGTTACTTAGCAATACAACATATCCTATCATTTAAACATTTAAATTTTAAGCCTTATAACTCAATCATTTAAACATTATCATTAACATAATTTTAAGCCTGCGGTATAAGAAGACCGCTTCAATCATTTAAACATCATCATTAACATCATTTTAAGTATTTTTAAGCCTTATAACTCAATCATTTAAACTTTATCATTTACATCATTTTAAGCCTGCGGTATAAGAAGACCTCTTCAAACATTTAAACATTATCATTAACATCATTTGAAGCCTGCGGTATAAGAAGACCGCTTCAATCATTTAAACATCATCATTAACATCATTTTAAGCCTGCGGTAGAAGAAGACCGCTTTTTTAGCTCTTCGTTAGGTTCTTTTAGGTTATTTTGCAGAAGGCCTCACTGCTTTTCAAATGGCTTCCAATACAAATGAGGTGTCAGAAAATGGAATTGTAAGGTTACCTCAATATATAGAAAACGGAAATACAAGGTTTAAAAGGCTGCGTGTCGATCCAAACTGTGATAACTGTTCTACTAGTCAAAATCCTCCAACTCCAAACTGTGATAACTGTTCTACTAGTACAAGGTTTCAAAGGCTGCGTGTCGATCCAAACTGTGATAACTGTTCTACTAGTCAAAATCCTCCAACTCCAAACTGTGATAACTGTTCTACTAGTCAAAATCCTCCAACTCCAAACTGTGATAACTGTTCTACTAGTACAAGGTTTCAAAGGCTGCGTGTCGATCCAAACTGTGATAACTGTTCTACTAGTCAAAATCCTCCAACTCCAAACTGTGATAACTGTTCTACTAGTCAAAATCCTCCAACTAGCGAAAAAAGAGAAAGCCTAAATGACCGCAGACGAGCAAGATATGTAGAAAATAAAAGGAAAATAAACGAAATGTCCGGTCAGGGACCTTCTACTTGTCAAAATCCTTCAACGCCTTCAACTAGTCAAAACCCTCATAGAGAAAACATAAATGCACGCAGACGAGCGAGATACGCTCAAAATAAAATGAGAACAAATGAAATGTCCATTCAGGGGCCTTCTACTAGTGACAATCCTGCAACTACACACAAAAAAAATTGAGTGTTTCTTTGGAGTGAAAATGGTGTACTTTTTAAATACACCTATATAACACCTAACATTTTCACATGAATAACAAAAACGGTGTTATATTGGTATTTTAAAGGTGACCATTATCTTCGAAAAAAAGCTTAGTTAATAAAGGTGTAAAATCTATCTGGAATTACTCCTTTTTCTCAAAAAGGGTGTTATAAGGGTAGATCTCAGACTTTAAATTTTATAAACTGGTATTTTTTAGCACAATTCTGTAAATTTTTCATTGCTATATATATAGTTAAACTGTCTCATACAGTACCATACAATAACGCGAGAGAGAACAATTTCGCATTTTTTCATTGATTTATGATTATGATTAACATTAATATGAAATAGTTTTGTGGATAATTAATATTTTGTGAAATGGAAGTTTCAAAAAAGTGTAATTTAAGAAAATACTTTTTTTTTTACAAATTAAAAACACCCAAAATAGAGTTTTGTCGCCTTGAGTTTTTCCGGACAATTTAAGGTGTAAATTCGGTAATAAAAACCTTTAAAACACCGTTTGAAATTAAACATGGAAATTAAATAATAATACTGCGCGTTTGTTTCTTAAATGAGGTCTTCCGCATGTTTTAATTTTGAAGTCAATCCAAAGATTATAAAGTCAAGGAAAAAGACTTAATTGTTCGTATTAAATTAAATAAAACAGCATTTTTTAAAGATGATATTTTCCTAAGAAAATATTTTTATCCCTGAGTAAAACGTAGCTAAGAAATTGGCGATCAGGTGGTATGGTAGGTTTACAAAACCTGCTAAATGTGTTATGTGACACTTTTAAAAGCGTTACGCGACACTCTTAAAGGCGTTACGTGACACTCTTAAAGTTGTTATGCGACACGCTTTAAAGTGTTATTTTAAGTTCGCAAAGGTGTTAAGACACATCCTGTAACGAATTGCACATACACACAAAAAAAATTGAGTGTTTCTTTGGAGTGAAAATGGTGTACTTTTTAAATACACCTATATAACACCTAACATTTTCACATGAATAACAAAAACGGTGTTATATTGGTATTTTAAAGGTGACCATTATCTTCGAAAAAAAGCTTAGTTAATAAAGGTGTAAAATCTATCTGGAATTACTCCTTTTTCTCAAAAAGGGTGTTATAAGGGTAGATCTCAGACTTTAAATTTTATAAACTGGTATTTTTTAGCACAATTCTGTAAATTTTTCATTGCTATATATATAGTTAAACTGTCTCATACAGTACCATACAATAACGCGAGAGAGAACAATTTCGCATTTTTTCATTGATTTATGATTATGATTAACATTAATATGAAATAGTTTTGTGGATAATTAATATTTTGTGAAATGGAAGTTTCAAAAAAGTGTAATTTAAGAAAATACTTTTTTTTTACAAATTAAAAACACCCAAAATAGAGTTTCGTCGCCTTGAGTTTTTCCGGACAATTTAAGGTGTAAATTCGGTAATAAAAACCTTTAAAACACCGTTTGAAATTAAACATGGAAATTAAATAATAATACTGCGCGTTTGTTTCTTAAATGAGGTCTTCCGTATGTTTTAATTTTGAAGTCAATCCAAAGATTATAAAGTCAAGGAAAAAGACTTAATTGTTCGTATTAAATTAAATAAAACAGCATTTTTTAAAGATGATATTTTCCTAAGAAAATATTTTTATCCCTGAGTAAAACGTGGCTAAGAAATTGGCGATCAGGTGGTATGGTAGGTTTACAAAACCTGCTAAATGTGTTATGTGACACTTTTAAAAGCGTTACGCGACACTCTTAAAGGCGTTACGTGACACTCTTAAAGTTGTTATGCGACACGCTTTAAAGTGTTATTTTAAGTTCGCAAAGGTGTTGAGACACATCCTGTAACGAATTGCACATACACATAAAAGAGTAACAATTTTCTTTTAGTACGAAAGACGAGTTGAAAAGGTGTTAAACTGCACCTCTGTTGAACCATTTCCACTCTTATTTTCGACACCCATTGTTCAAATAAGTGTGTTTAAATCCTTTTATCTTAATATCAGGAAAGTGTCAGACTCTCTCCTTCGTCTGTGACATGCATTTGGAGGGGTGAATGCATACTCACGAAATCTGTTTCATCCCCCTCGCCTATTGACCACGTACCTAAGATAATTTGTGATATTGCGCGTGAGGAAATAGTGCGGTTTTATTTTACATTAGCTGCTTTTGACTGAGGCTAACCGTGGCCACTGCAGTTTATCGCCACAATTTAATTTGATGATGTACATGATTGTATTAATTTAGTTTGCGAATATTGATGTTATGTTATTCACTAATATTAAAACGTTTTAGCTTATAATGACGACCCAGGGCCTAATTTTAAACGAAATTCGAAAGGATTTTAACGATGAGTATTTTGAATTAAATGATTTCAAGAACATCTACGGCATCTTTAATTTAATTTCGGCGTGCTAACGTTTTAAACAAACTTTAACCTCGTTCAAACGCGAAAAAAACCACTAAAGAAAATAGAACAGAGCGCGGAGGTTGTGACTCTTCCTTGAGATACGCCTATGCCAAATTCTCCCGTTTGGTGGCGTACGAGCGTTATTTTCGGAAGAATGACGTCATCAACATCAAATCTGATTGGCTGATACCATTTTAAACACCGCTCGCGCGCTTGAGCGTCTCGAAATGCATGTCAAGCTAAGGTAAAGGCTGGAAAATATGGCAGTCCGACACTTTCCCCTATTTATTTTTGTTAATATCTACTGAAGAGTTTCGAAGTCCACCTTATTTGACATTACTCATAAAGTTCTATAATCATTAATTGTTTTGACGCATTGCGTCCCGGGTTTAACATTTTTAATCCAATCAAACAAGGTTAATATATCGATAAGTGCTCAAGACGCCCACCTTCTGCGTATATGGTCCAAAGTATCGGTTATCGTTTCAATTAATAGTTTAGAAAACCCATATAATAAGAAAAATTCTTCTGCACTAAAATTTCGTGATTCAGCGGATGTAAATTTGAACTACAGACAAACCTTTCATTAAAAATCCATAAATATCTCAACAATTTACTGGAACATGTTTATTTACCATAATTTAAATATCAATTTATCTTTTTAAGCATCATGTTACAATAATAACAAGGGATATGTTATGGATTATGGCTTATTTCACCTTTCCCTTATATTTAGATAAGCCTTGAAATCGTTAGACAATGTATCACCTTGCTACTTTGTTATTATCAAAGAAATTTTAGCAATGTACACTTAAGTATAGTCATTTGAGGGTATATACCACTGTTCGAAAACCGCCTAAATTTCGGTAGTTTGGTCAAATGTGACCTCCAAATTATGGTTTCGGTCTGTGTGAAATGTGGACCCATAAAAACTACTTTAAAAGGTGTTATAACACACTAATTTGTTTTGAGTATACGGTGAAAAGTATATATGGCACCTTTGTTGAGTGTAGCACGATGTAGTAAAGGTGGCAGACTGTATTGAAATCAGCCTTCCTACAATATTTCACGCATTTTCTGCAGTATTTCCCACTTCAATAGTTCAAATTCACGCCATTTGAAGAATATTGGAAGAACATACAAACACTTAAAGAACACCTTTTAAAAATATTGTTTTAAAAATGGTGTAAGAAATAGCTCAATGAGATGTAATAAATAGCTCAATGAGGTGTAATAAATATGTCAGTGGGAAATATTTTTTAAGATGCAGTGTTAAAAAGGGTCTATTTGACACTTTCAGAGGTGTTGTTTAACATCTTTAAATTAAGACGAAAGGTGCTAAATCACATCTTTTGTTTTAAGAGTGTAATATTCCTTTTCTGCACTATTTGACACTTCAAGCCAAAATTGACGCCTTTTGAAGAATATTAGAAGAATATACAGACACTTTGAGAACACCTTTTAAAAATATGGTTTTTAAAAGGTGTAAGATAAAGCTTTATAAGGTGTAATAAATGTGTCGGGAGAAAATATTTTTAAGACGCAAAGTGTTGAAAATGGGCCATTTAAAACCTTCAGAGGCGTTATTTAACCACTTTAATGGTGCTGTTTTTGGACCCGTCAAAATTAAGACAAAAGGTGCTAAATCACACCTTTGATTTTAAGAGTGTAGCGAAAAAAGAAATGAAATGTCCTTTCAGGGGCCTTCTACTAGTCAAAATCTTGCAACTGCTTTAACTAATCAAAATCATCCAACGGCTTCAACTAATCAAAATCATCCAACGCCTTCAACTAATCAAAATCCTGCAACTAATCCTCCAACACCTTCAACTACTAGTCAAAATCCTGCAATTAGCGAAAAAAGAGAAGGCTAAATGCCCGCAGACGAGCAAGATATGCTGAAAATAAAAAGGGAACAAACGAAATGTCAATTCAGGGGCCTTTTACTAGTCAAAATCCCGCAACTGCTTTATCTAATCAAAATCATCCAATGCCTGCAACTAGCGAAAAAAGAGAACGGCTAAATGCCCGCAGACGAGCAAGATATGCTGAAAATAAAAAGAGAACAAACGAAATGTCAATTCAGGGGACTTCTACTAGTCAAAATCCCGCAGCTGCTTTAACTAATCAAAATCATCCAACGCCTTCAACTAATCAAAATCATCCAATGCCTTCAACTAATCAAAATCATCCAACGCCTTCAACTAATCAAAATCATCCAACGCCTTCAACTAATCAAAATCATCCAACGCCTTCAACTAATCAAAATCATCCAACGCCTTCAAATAATCAAAATCCTCTCCCTCCAACGCCTACTAGTCAAAACCGTCCAATTGTTGAGGGTTCTTCAACGATGCTATCAAAACAACATCAACAATATCATGAAAACCTCAACAATATCATGAAAACCTCTATCTCCAGAACATTATGGACGGTCCAGATCACAAATGCGAATGTTGTTCTGGCCTATTTTTCGCAACTTCCGTTAAACCAGTAGAAGCAGTTAAATTCTTATCGGTTCAAGGAATAGACCAAAGAGTGCTCCCATCACACATTTTGTTGTGTGGGACTTGTAACACCTATATTTCTCGGAAAAAAGTACCACCGCTCTCTAAAGAAAATGGCAATTTTTTTCCTGATTTACCTCCAGAGTTGAAGAATCTAACGGAACTGGAGTGTAGAATGATTTCTCCTCGATTACCATTTATGCAGATAAGAAAACTAGGAGTTGATCAGCAAAGAGGCATTCGCGGTAATGTTGTAAACGTTCCAGTTTCAATCGACTCTTCGGTTTCAATCCTGCCCAGAAGTCCCACGGATACTCAAGTTGTTCAAATTAAACTCATGAGAAGGAAGGAATATCAACACCACTATATATTTGAAACAGTTCGTCCTAGGAAAATACTGGACGCCTTAAATTTTCTCTTAACAACACCTTTATATTTGAAACACGAAGTTACAGTTCCGGATGACTTGGCTATTGAGTTCAGCCAATCAAATAGCGTAGATTTCATATCGAATGAAGAAGATATGCCAACTGAGGTAAACAACACGGCCTCTGTTGGTAAAGATGCTGTTGTAGAACCTCGAGAAGATCCTGACAGCGACGAAGAGTGGGAAGAATTAAGTGAAGAAACGCCATTAAATAATGGCAATAGAGATACCCTTTTGCTTTCGTCTGACGATCAAATTACTCCTCAAATTGAAAGTATTGCTTATGCTCCTTAGGGATGGCAAAAATTCCGGAATTCCGGAACATATCCGGAATTTTCCAAAAAATTCCGGTACGGAATTTTCCAAGTTGAAAACCGGAATTCCGTATCATACGGAATACCGGTTTGTACGGAATTCCGGATCATACGGGATACCGGTTTGTACGGAATTCCGGATCATACGGGATACCGGTTTGAACGGAATACCGGATCATACGGAATACCGGTTTGTACGGAATTCCGGCTCATACGGAATGTTTTCAGCCAACATTACTCAAGAATCAAGAGTAAGACACACCACTATTGTCTTCAATCTTCATCTCTTCAAATAATACAAATGGAAACCTTCCATAATCGGCGTCAAACTCTTAAGGGGGGGTAGTTTCTGAATTTGTGACAGTCCGTGACAAGGGGAGGTTGGCGTAATGCTATTCGTGGCGTCACATTCAACTTTAATTTTGTTAGGAAGTCGGTGTATAAGAGAGGCGGATTGGCTCTCTTTCGTGATAAAATAATAAAAACAAAATTCTAAATTCCACCTTGGGAAACAAACTCAACAATATTCAATAATAGCTAATGGTGTTTAGCCTATTTGTCAGTCCATAATTTAACAAAATTTATTTTCCTTGCCTTAATTAGTTATATAGCTAATGTAAGTTATAGCTATATAGTTAATGTTAATAGCTCCGGTTTTGATATCGGTTAAATTCCGGATTGGGTGTCGGTGTAATTTTAGTTTTGATTCCGAAATTGAAGCCGGTTTGATTCCGAAATTGAAGCCGGTTTGATTCCGGAATTGAAGCCGGTTTGATTCCGGAATTGAAGCCGGTTTGATTCCGGAATTGAAACCGTTTTGATTCCGGAATTGAAACCGTTTTGATTCCGGAATTGAAACCGTTTTGATTCCGGAATTGAAACCGTTTTGATTCCGGAATTGAAACCGTTTTGATTCCGGAATTGAAACCGTATTGATTCCGGAATCAATGCGGTTTGGTTCCGGAATTGAAACCGGATTGATTCCGGGATTTTTCGGAGTGAAAAAAGATTCCGGAATTCCGGTAAATTCCGGATTTGACATCGTCAAATACCGGTTTTGGAATTTTCCGAAAACCGCCATCCCTAAATGCTCCTGGAGAAGGGAAGACACCGCAATCAATTCTTTATGATGAGGATTCCGAATACCTTTCTTTCCCGCAAATTTACGCTGGTCAACCTTTGAAGCTACCACCTAATGCAACATACACACAGCAAATAAAATGGGAGTTCAGAAGCAGCGATATGCGTTGCGCTTCAAATATTCCGAAAATATTTTATTCCTATGTTAAATTAGTAACGTCTAAACTACGGAGCGCGACTAATATTTGCATGAGGAAAACCAAGTCTAGAGCTGGCCAACCATATACAGCGGGGGCATTAACAGCACCTGGAAGTTTGGATTCTCTGGTGAAACACGATGATGGTTATAAAATTTTGGAAAGCGTAAGATCTTCCCCTGGTTATTTACAACAGCGTGAAAAAGATCTTCTGGCTATGGTTCGTCAACTTGGTAATCCTACATGGTTCCTTACTCTGAGTGCGGCTGAATCTAAATGGGAAGATCTTTTGGAGTCCTTGTGCGTAATTGCAGGACACCCTAGAGAAACTGCGAAAGAATATGTCAAATCCTTAGGATTTATGGAGAGAGCTAAACTTATCAACGAGGACCCTGTCACCTGCAGTCGTTATTTTGATTATCGTTTGAGAGAATTTTTCAAGTTTCTGCGAAGCAAGGAGTCACCAATTGGAACCATTGATGATTACTACATTAGGATAGAGTTCCAAATGAGGGGATCACCACACGCCCATATTCTACTTTGGAATAAAAATGCCCCACAGTTGCGAAGCGATAACTCCAATCATGAAGAGGTTATCCAATTCATTGATTCAAACATTACATGCTCAAAAGGGGATGGAAGTGAAAAATGGAACAACTTGATCAAACTTCAAAGTCATAAGCATTCCAAAACCTGCCGTAGAAAGAATGATAGTGGAGAGTCATCCTGTCGTTTTGGAATACCTTTTCCGCCAATGGGAAGAACTATTATTTACGACCCATCCAATCGTGATGAAAACAAAAATGTCGAAGTGGTTGAAGCTAGAAGCAAATTGGTGCGAAATGCTATCGAAAGTTTGAAAGTTGCAACTGCGCCGGAAACATTTCAAGAATTTATTGAAACGCTGAATATGACTGAAGAGGAATACATTGATGCTGTAACTTATCCAATTCGAAGGTTAACTGTACTTCTGAAAAGATCACCACAGGAATTAAGAATAATTCCATACAACAAAAAGATTTTGGAGTTGTGCAACGCGAACATGGATCTCCAATACGTCTTAGACCCTTACGCCTGTCTGATGTATATCATTTCCTACATCGGTAAAGCCGAAAAGGGAATGTCTCAGCTCCTGAGGGAGGCTATCAAAGAAGCGAAAAACAAATTCAGCGTTATAAAAGAGAGGTTAAAGGTTATTTCTAATAAATTTATTCATTGTGAAGAAATTAGCGCCCAAGAATGCTGCTACATACTACTTTCCATACCAATTTGTCGGAGCAGTCGTGCTCACGTTTTCATAAACACTTCATGCCCAGAAGAAAGGGTGCACATTCTGAAAAGACCATCGAAATTGGAATCATTGCCAGATGATAGTACTGACGTTTTTACTGATGGCATCATCGAGCACTAAATTGTGAGACCGGATGTGCTGGAAAATCTCAGTCTAGCCGTTTCGCCTCATGGTATGAGTTTTCTCGAACGAAACGCCAGAGAAAACCCCAAAATTTGAACGAAGATTAAGACCAACAAAATGAAACGATTTCTGGTGAAACAAATCATGAGCTGAAAGATTCTTCAGGATATGTCAGGAAAAGAAAGCTTCCAAAAGTGATAAGATTCAAAAAGTACAGCATGGTAAAAGATCTCAAAAATTACTGTCGAGTGGAATTGATGTTGTTTTTACCTTGGCGTTCTGAGGAAATCGAATTGCTAGAATCGAATGTCGAAGAAATCTACGAAGCCCATAAGCTGGAAATATCTGAAGCTAGAAAGGAATTTATAAGTGAAGTTGATGATTTGGATCTGGACCAAATGATTCAAGAAGTAAGGGAAAACCAACACCAAAATGACGTTCAAAACATCCAACCCATGATTGAACATCAAAATGAGCGTGATCGAAGTTTCACATTGGATGATTCGCAATATTATGTCAACTCTCTTCAAGAAGCTGTTTGTGACATAACTTCTGATATTCAACAGACGAGCGCTGCCGATTTCACTCCAACAATTACTCTCGTCAACAATGAAGAATATTACAGCATGCTTCGAAAACTTAACCTGAAGCAGCGAGAGATTTTCTATCATGTACTTAATCATTTCAAAACATCTCAAGAAGAGCCTCTGAGGATTCTGATAACAGGTGGTGCTGGTGTTGGAAAAAGTCTTTTGATTCAAGCCATTTTTGAAGCCGTAGCCAGGCATGAGAAGAACAGGCCTGGTGCCGATCCATCACGATTATCTGTTCTAAGAACGGCATTCACTGGAAAATCGGCATTTAATATTGACGGTGTCACTCTTCATGCTGCATTTAACTCGCCAACTAACCAATTTTCTGGGAAGATGAACCCTTTGGACAACGACACTTTGAACAGAAAAAGATGTTCTCTTTTAGGCCTGAAACTCTTGATAATAGATTAGATATCTATGTGTGGAGCCAAAATATTCAACTATATTAATGTAAGAGCCCAACAAATCTTCGGATCTTCAAAGCACTTTGGTGGTATTTCAGTTATCCTCGTGGGAGACTACAATCAGTTACCACCTGTTGGGGATAATTACACATTCATGCCTTTAAAGGAGAAGAATAACCCATATGCGGCGCTAACTGGAAGTCCACTGTGGGAAGAATTTAAGCTATATGAGCTTAACGAAATTATGAGACAGAAAGATGACAAAATATTTGCCATGGCTTTAAATCGAATGTCCATGGGAGAGATGACACCCGGTGACGTTGAATTTTTCGAAGTCTGGAAACATCTATTTCAAGACCCCTACCTCTGGAATCCTTGCATTTATTTGCAACAAATGATGAAGTAAATGCGTTCAATGAATTAAAGTTATGTTCACGGAATGCCGAAAGGATATGCTCAGTGGCATTTGACTCGGCAACTGGTGATGCCAGCAACGACATCAAACGAAGAATTCTGGAAGCCGTTAAAACCTTGAAAACCCAAGATACCAGCGGTTTACCAAGAGAATTAAATCTAATGGTTGGTATCAGGTACATGATGACCAACAATTTGAACACCGCCGATGGTCTAGTAAATGGTGCAACTGGAAGGTTACGAAAAATACAGTATGGTCAAAATCAAAAAGGCGACCAAGTCCCTATTCGAGTTTGGATCGAATTTAATGATGAAAAGACGGGAAGAGAGACTAGAGCCCAGTCTAGGCTTGATGACAGCCAATAGTATTAATGAGTTATGGACGCCTATTGAAAAGGTTGTTAGAAGTTTCACTAGACGTTCAGGACAGAAAAACATCTACGTATCAAGAAAACAGTATCCTCTAGTAATTACTGAAGCTATTACTGTACACAAGAGTCAAGGAGACACCTACTCCGAAGTAGTTGTTCATCTTAATGAAAAGCGAAAGATGAGAAGATCTCAATTATACGTCGCTTGTAGTAGAGCCAAAACTTCAAATGGTTTGTTCATCGTGGGAAAATTCACGCCGCCTAACCCAGTGGTTAAAAGTAAAGACGCTGTTGCTTTAGAAATGGAACGCCTTCGAAAATATTGTCGATTGATTCTACCTCTTTCGGATAAAAGAATATCTATTTATGTACATAATGAACAGTCTCTAAATTGTCATTTTCAAGATGTGTCCTCTGATCTGAAAATAATGGAATCCGATATGGTACTTCTTGTTGAAACCTGGGCGAAAGAGACTGATGATTTTCAAATCCCTGGATTTTCGGAGCTAAATGGTATCCGTCTCCCCCATGAGTCTCGAAGAAAACTATTTGGGGTATCAGCTTATATCAAAGTAAATGTAACTCACACTAGAATTCGTGTGTATACGGACGAACCGACAAGAACCTCTCATATTGAATGCTTGTGGTTCGACGGAACGTTAGGTGATCTACGTCTTTCAGTACTAGCAGTTTACTGTTCCCCAGCTTGTAACATTCGAGACATAATATATGGTATTGGAAAATGTATGGCGGACTATTATGATGAAGATGTTACCACAGTCATTGCTGGAGACTTCAACATTAACCTTCTGGAAACATGTCTCGAGTCAAAGAAGCTTCTTGACTTTTTCTCTGAAAATGGGTTTCACCTTATGCAAGGTTTGAACATGAAATCATCTACTGATGGTGGTACTCAATTGGATTTAGCATTTGCTGATGTTAAATTTTCCACTATTTTTGACGTTACTTATCGAGAATGTTACTACTCTTATCATAAAGGAATATCTTTTCATTTAATATAATTAAGAAAATATATAGGAAGACAAGACTTGATGAAATAAGTAAGAAATTAAACCATAAATTTGATGAGGAACTTAACTGTAAATTTTAGGAAAAAACACCGTCATTAGGCTTGCAATATTAATGGAAGAGACCGCCATTAGAAATGTCAGCCGATTAAGGTTTACGGTTGCGAGAACCAAAGTTAAAGAGAAATTCCCCAAAGAAGGAAGCGTGTCGATTTAAAACAGTTCAGGCTTGCCAGAGGTCAAGAGAACGTCATTAGTAAGAAAGATAAATAATAATAATTTTGATTAGGAAATTAAAAAGAAAATTTAATTAAACAGAAGCAAATAAAGTCAAAAGAAAGAAGCGTGTCGATTTAAAACAGATCAGGCTTGCCAGAGGTCAAGAGAACGTCATTAGTAAGAAAGATAAATAATAATAATTTTGATTAGGAAATTAAAAAGAAAATTTAATTAAACAGAAGCAATTAAAGTTAATTGGCAGTAGGCAAGGGGGCCTGCCAAAAAAAAAAAAATAAAACTCCCCAATGAACATAACGGCAGCCGATTAAGGTTTACAGTTGCGAGAGACAAAGTTAAAGAGAAATTCCCCAAATAAGGAAGCGTGTCAATTTAAAACAGTTCAGGCTTGTCAGAGGTCAAGAGAACGTCATTAGTAAGAAAGATAAATAATAATAATTTTGATTAGGAAATTAAAAAGAAAATTTAATCAAACAGATGCAAATTAAGTGGCGTAGCGGTTAGAGCTTTCGCCTCGCAGCAACAGGATCCCGGGTTCGAACCCGGACTGTGGCACCGGGTGAAAATCTGGGAAGAAATCCTTCTGCGTAGAGTTTGCAAGTTATCTCACCGCTTGTTAAAAGGAGTTTTCCTCCGCGGTCTAACCCGGTTTCTTCTTTCCATCAAAACTTGCAGAGGTTAACGGTAAAGGAGTTTTCCTCCGCGGTCTAACCAGGTTTCTCCTTTCCATCAAAACTTGCAGACGTTAACGGTAAAGGAGTTTTCCTCCGCGGTCTAACCCGGTTTCTCCTTTCCATCAAAACTTGCAGACGTTAACGGTAAAGGAGTTTTCCTCCGCGGTCTAACCCGGTTTCTCCTTTCCATCAAAACTTGCAGAGGTTAACGGTAAAGGAGTTTTCCTCCGCGGTCTAACCCGGTTTCTCCTTTCCATCAAAACTTGCAGACGTTAACGGTAAAGGAGTTTTCCTCCGCGGTCTAACCCGGTTTCTCCTTTCCATCAAAACTTGCAGACGTTAACGGTAAAGGAGTTTTCCTCCGCGGTCTAACCCGGTTTCTCCTTTCCATCAAAACTTGTAGAGGTTAATGGTAATAGTTAGTATAGGACGCTGTAGGTTAGCTGTGGCATAGGGGCTAGCCACCACCCCTCTATGCAATGTAAAGGGACTAACCTGTAAACAAGCCACAGGCTTAGTGTGGACATTTCTTCGTGGAAAAAGCCTAGATTATTATTATTATTATAAATTGACAGTAGGCAAGGGCGGGCCAAGGCGGGCGTATTCGGTGTTGGGATTTTACGGTTTACCGTTCTAGCTACCTCTCTCGTCTTGCTCTTTTCATTGACGTCATACGTGGGCGCCAAAGAATACGCGATCTGTCTTATATGAGATATAAAGTTTGTATGTCCGGAAAAAGGAGAACGACGTTAATGGCCTTTATATTATACGTGTAAACACGAAGGTCTTTTTGCATTCAAAATTGCTATATTTAATAAATTATGTGCACCGTTATTTAGGATAATTATAATTTACCCATAATAGACCTACATTTAAAATGAAAAGACCAAGTATTTTGTATCAAATTTTATTTCAAGTAGTAACTTTTTAGTTTTGCCGCTCTTTAGAGCTGGAAAACTATTGTTCCGCCCTCTGTTGGCTGGACGGCTGGCTGGATTTGGTGTAACCGCATAATAAGATTCTTCATAAATAAACTTTTTAAATTTCAAATTTCCCGCGAATTTTCGACTCGAAATTCATCCGTAGTTCACCTTACACCTCATAGGTGGCGTAACGTATTTAATTTCAATTGAAATTATTTTTCCCGTCGGTGCCGGGGTTTGAACCTGCCATGTCCTAATCCATACGAGACGTCAGTGAAGACGGCCGAGCGAGCGCGTTACCACGAAGCCACGCTTGCTTAGTACAAAACCCGAGTTAAGTTAGACTGTAGAGTAGAGAGAGGTAGAAGTTTGTGGATCCCCACCCACCCTCCCCTTCCCGACGCGCGGCAACCAGCTGCGGCTGGATTTTGTAAGTGGGAGAGGAGAGAGAGTAGAGAGAATGACTGCCTAGCGCCCGCCAATAATTTTTAGCAATGCGATTTAAATCAATGAAACATACTCATTTAAAGTTAAATAATTATAATTAGCTAATATGATTATTATATTTAAAAAAATTATATTATTTAAGTAATAAATTTAACGATAGTTGTTGAGAGATTCAATAGAGGGCAACATGAGATGTCATAAATAGACTGCGAAGTTTGCGAACTCCGTCTAGTCTGCCTATTGCAAGGTGGATGATCGATGATTAGTTTAATCAGGTGTTTAAATGTAACTTGATTCCGGCGATACCATTAATGACAAACGCAATCAACATACTCATGGTTTAATTAAAGTTAATTAAATTGAATTGCTCAAAGATAATTATAAAATTAAATCAACAACTCAACTATCTGCTCAACGATAATTTGGCTAGTTTTTGTCAGATTTGCTGTTTATTTAAACGTAATTAAACAATGGTTAAATACTGCAGCGTGTATGGGTGTATAAATAATGAGAGGTGTCCGCTTTCACCAATTTCCGCGCGACGTTAAATTGTCGAAACAATGGGATATAGCTTTAAAAATGGGTAAACCACACACCAAGTCCATGGTTGTCTGCTCCCTTCATTCCGAAATATGAACATTCAGGTATGTTTTAAGCGTATAATATTAATTTAAAACCAATTATAATTAGAGTTATTATTGTAGATAAGTTAAGTTACCCTCCCAGACTTGGACCTTTGGCTGTTCCTTCCAAAAAACTCCCGTTAAGGAAACATGATCAACAACAATAGTTCAAGGCTAATGGGAGATTGGAAAGACTGAAAAAAAAAGGAATCAGCTCTCACAATCTCCAACTTTGCATGCAAGTGATACAGCTGAAATAAATGGACCAGCAGACGCAGAAATTCTAGCTGAAAGATTGGGGATTGATGCTGTTCAACAAACTACCGAGGAAACTACGACCGACAAATGCACCACTCCAAACCCCAATGATAAATCAGGGTTGCCACGGGTCAGGGAATTTGAAAATGGGCCAAAAAGGTCAGGGAAAAGTCAGGGAATTTGAAAAATTTCAGCAAAGTCAGGGAAAAGTCAGGGAATTTTATTTTAGTAGGTAAAATTTCTGGGGATAAGTCTTTATTGAAAGAGTAATGAAAGTTTCTTCTCATCCTCTCTTAACACAGAGTGAACTCTAGAGCAATCCTAAAAAATGTCTAGAATTGTTTTTGTAAAGTTAATGCTCTCTAAAGAAATCTCTCAGACTGTTATTTATATCCTAGATAAAATTTTTCTTAATCATTTAGGTGAAAATGGTTCTTAATCTTTTTGGTGTGAAAAATACATTGGAAAACTTAAATGTAGAGACTTTATTTAATTATAAGCACCACTTAAAACGTGCTGTAAACATTTACACTTTCGGCCGAAAAGGTCAGGGAAAATCTCAGAAAAAGGTCAGGGAAAACCTGGAAAAGTCAGGGAATTTGGTTTTGAATATTCCGTGGCAACCCTGTAAATGCATTATGGTCAACACCTTGGAAAATCATACATGTTATGTTAATGCTTCTAATGGAATATTGAATGCCCCCTCTATAATTTCATTAACAGGATTAAAGAGTACTGGTCTATTTGATGCAATCATTAAAAATATTAACAGTAAATTCATCCCCATTTTCATGGACAAATAAGGTAGAGAGGAAGCATGGGCCAAGAATGGGGGAAACTACGAGTCTCGAGATAGGGTATTTTTGACACTCATGAAACTAAAACTTGGCATTTCATTCACCGCTCTATCAGCTTTGTTTGGAATAAGTAAAGTTCAGACCTCAAATCATTTTAAATTAACTCTTACGCAGTTCCCAAGCTTGCTAAAACCCGTGAAAAAAAATGCAAATGAATAATGCACCCAAGACTCGTGAAATTTTGTAAAACAATTTTATTTAATAAATTTGTAAGATTCTATCACATTTTAAGGAACTTAAAAATATCACTTCAGCCTTATTTGCTCCATTATTTTTCCATTTCAAATAATTTGGAATGTAGTAATTAAAATAAGCAAAAAAACCTTTTGAAATAAGTAATTTGTAATCTTGGTTAATTGATTGTTAATAAATTTTTGGTCTTTAGGCACATATAACAAAACAATCATCTTCCAGTTTGAATAAATTACATAATGACAACTTTGAAGTCCTAAAAGGGCCAAACTAAGTTGCACTTGCCCATAATACATTTGTTTGGGTTTCAAAGAAAATGTTCTGTCCTTGATTACGTAAGGAGTTTTCTTGAGGACTGTTTCTAAGTTTCCTTTTTCACCAATGACTGGACACTTCATTTCGACCAAATTATCGTTGACTAGACCGTCAGGGGAACACCCCAAGAATCGATAAGAAGGGTTGACTTCAAACCAATCTTCGTTACTTTTAAATTAGACTCTTTTTTAAAGCAACAAGAGTTTTTTTCGTTTATAATTCCATACTGTGTGAATTCATTTCCCTTAAAGTTTGACTGAAGAGCTTTTCGAATTTTTTCAGTAGGATCTTTTGGAAAATATGTGTAATACTCGTAGCAATTTTCACAAGAGAGAGAGCAACAGGTACTAAACAAAACAAAACAGTATGACCAATTTTATACTCGTGTTATGACCAAGGCTTAAGAGTTTACATAACTAATCTGGTTAATATTAGGGTGATTAGGTTTTCAACACTTACCATTTTTGAAAATATTCTCTTCTGAAAATTGTGGTTCATTCATTGCAAAAAATTTCGAGTACTAATTTTCATTAGGCACTTAATTATAAGTTTAAACGTCACATACACTGCCGTTGATGCTACAGGTCTCAGGCCTTCCATTTTTGTTTCACCTAGATCAAGCTTCGCGTTTTCTCCGGACGATGGCACTAGTGAAACTTTTCGTTCTAGGCGCGGAATCTGAGAAAAATTTCCTCACTAAGTTTTTACTTTCGCGAGTTTTAGAGGTTCGGAAAAGTATTGGTCCGACCCTGCCTGGCAGGCTGGGCGTACCTTCTACCACATTTTTATTTATAAATTATTTCCTTACTAAGTTTTTAGTTTCGCGCGTTTTAGAGGTTCGGAAAAGTATTGGTCCGACCCTGGCTGGCAGGCTGGGCGTCCCGTCAACCCCATTTTTAGTTCTAAAATTGTTTTATACTAAATTAAAATATATAAAATTGTTTTTAAATTAACTTTTTTGGCACAAATATTATGAGATTTTTGTAAGTTTTTTCGGTTCCAGCTTCTCTGATTAATTAACGCTTAGTACATCATAAACAAAAAGGATCTTTATCTCCACCATCCGTTTCCGTGTCCCGTCTAGCGTTGTTCTTTAGGGCTTATGCAAATTACTTCATTTCTATTGCTTCAAGTTTCAAGAGAACATGACTCGGGGCTAATTCTAAGCGCTTGTTGCATATTGCATATTGCATAAGCGTGCAATCAATGAATAATTTTAGTACCCAAACGCATCAATTATCCCACAAATATTAGGTTTGCAACAAAAATATCAGGAAAATTGTTCCATTTCATAGGACAGAAGTTGGTTATTTACTTGTTTCATAATCTATAACCCAAAATCAAGCTAGATTATTTTTGTTCATAATTGGAATGATATTTGATAATTAAAAGAAAAATAACCGTAAAGTATATAGGCCGGGGTCACCTTACAATAAATTTAGCTAGCCAAGGCAAAACGTTAATATGGCCGGGGCCATCTTGTTTCATTTTCATTTTATCATCGTCAGCTTTGAAAGGTGATGGCAATAATTCAGTCTTATAATAGTTCGTAGATTTGTAAAACCTTACATTAAATTAAAAGTTCATGACGTAAATAATATTTACCTTTCAGAAAGAATTAGCAACGCGCCGTTACCGCCTAAGATTTGAATTTATAACGGATAATCGGCCTCGCCCTCTCACTAAACCATTGAAAGTTAGGTAGGGGTGAAAAAGAAAGGGGGTATACAATTTTCAAAGTAGAGAGACGTTTTCTCTCTGGACGCAGCCACCGCGGATTCTTGTTTCTAGCCCACGTAAGACGTCATAGTAAGGGAAAAAATTACTAGAGCCCCCCTACTACAAAAAGGAGAATCTCCCGCTTACCACCCCTGAAGGATGCTCCGACCTAATAATGCGAAGCGGTATACAGACCTTGAGGGCGGGCTGCCCAAAAAAGAAATTTCCCAATGAACAAAACGTCAACCGATTGAAGTCAAAATAAAAAAATTAAGAAGGAAAAGTGCGGCGTATTTTTAAAAACGTTTCTGTAAGTGTTTACAGCGTAAGAAGATAAGATAAATTTGTTAAATACATTTTATTCACAAAATGGAATTAACATAGTGAAATATTGTTTGAAAAGAAAATAAATTCACGCGTTTCAAAAAAAATTGACAATTTTCAAAAAATAATATTTCTTCTATTATTTTTTAATGAGTTTACTATGAAGAAAAAAAATTATGTGTTTATTCTTTTCCATTTTCTATTTAGTGGCTTCAATCTTACGAAAGGTGAGATTAATTCTTGGGCGTTTGTAATTGTTTTCCGTGGGAACACGGTGCTATAAAATTTATTTACATCAATTTTTTTTCATTCCCCATAAGTTGTTTTTACTCAGTTTTATTTACTTTCCATTCAAGTTGAGTGTTACCAGCCATAACCAATAAGCTACCATGCTTCAAATGGATACACCATTCAGTATTAGTGCCCTATAAGTCATTAAGAATTGTGTTCAGATATGTTTATTGAAACTCCAAAATTATCTTACGGAATATTTTTTTAATTCAAATTTCTCAGCACGCCGGCTATCTGGTTTCGCCTAATGATATTGACGCAATTGTTGGACAAATCCCCATACTTTTTCATCGTCACTATGCCAAGCAACTCCATCGTTGCCGTCTCGGTAAAAGTTCAACAAAACAGAGTTAAAACTAGCTTCAATTTCCTTTCCATTTGAATTATCTCTTAAGTAAGCCTCGATCTTAGACTTGATTGAGTAAAGGTAAGGGCCATTGTTCATTTGGTTTATGCGATATTCCTTTGCCATATCCATAAGGTAAAGGTCCAAACCAGCAGGTTAGTCTGGGCACTGGGATAGCATTTCCATTTCTGTGTTGTACTTTTTGCTCCCATTGAACACCATTCTTGATTGTTTTGTAATAGTGATCTGCTTCGCGCGTGTGTAGAAAGTCAGGATCGTAGTAAACTCTGAACAACATAATTACAAGTTACTCAATTACACCCTATAAAAACTTCAGATTATACTGTATAACTTACAAGGAAGGCATTTTCGAATAGGGGTCCAAATTAATCCATTTTTTAAAATGTTCTTCACTAAAATCAGTCCATGTCTTAGGATTCTGCCCAACAGCTGCGCCTTCGTAAATAACTCGCCTTTTCGACTCAAAATTCATCTTTCTACACAAATAATACTATTAACTGAATGGGTAAAATATTTTGGAGCTCAACCGCAATTTTTGGCTCCATCCAAAAACATCTAGAGACCAAAGACACACATTTTGATTTAAAAAAATTAAAGCTTTTCATTAGTGGTCAAAAGATTATATCCCTTTAATTTATAGAAAACTAATGGTACTTTGTTGTACTCTTATGCTTTAGGATTAGTCTTAGCTTTTGGTTTAACTTGCCTTAATGCGAGGCGACTTGTGCTTGTTGGATTTAAGAAACTTGTTGTTAAGGCAAATGATGTTTTCTAACACTTGGCTCGAAGTCACAGTACAGTTCTCAAAACGCCGAAATTGAAATTGATCTTAATAAAAGATAAAACGCCGTACTAAAAGTAGTTTTAATCTTAATGAAACTTAAAAAGCCGTACTAAAAGTAAATTTAATCTTGAGGAAACTTAAACCGCCGTACTTAAATCTAATCTTAAAGATGGATCACCGATCTTAAACAAACGACCAAAACTTCCAAAATGGAGTCGATACCGTAGTCAGTTCTTTAGAAAGTAGTTTGTTCCCTAATCGTTGATTGGAGATTTTCCGCAATTTTGTATCGCTCATTTTCATTGGAAGGCTCCAAGACTAAACTATCACCTTATATGGGCAAATCTAAAATTATGGCCATAAAAGGGCAAAACTGAAAATAGAAGTCGATTGAACCACACCCTCCTTGCCACGTCGTACTTTTTTTTACTGCAACCAGGGCTGTACATAAAAATATTTCTTTTAGTGGTCAAGCTGATCAGTGAGGGAACTTATTTATTTATTTATTGTCCTTTCTCCATTTATTTAAGTAGTCACTACTAAAATAAATAGAAATCTGGGGCTTACTAGTCAATTACACTATTAGTGACTACTTAAATAAATGGAGAACGGACTCACCGATCAGCTTGACCACTAAAAGAAATATTTTTATGTACAGCCCTGGTTGCAGTAAAAAAAAGTACGACATGGCAAGGAGGGTGTGATTCAATCGACTTTTTTTTTCAGTTTTGCTTTCTCAAGAACTGACTACGGTATATCGACTCCATTTTGGACGTTTTGGTCGTTTGTTAAGATCGGTGATCCATCTTTAAGATTAGTTTTAAGTACGGCGGTTTAAGTTTCAACAAGATTAAAATTACTTTTAGTACGGCTTTTTTAAGTTTCATTAAGATTAAAACTACTTTTAGTACGGCGTTTTATCTTTTATTAAGATCAATTTCAATTTCGGCGTTTTCGAACTGTACTGTGACTTCGAGCTAAGTGTTAGAAAACATCATTTGCCTTAACAACAAGTTTCTTAAATCCAACAAGCACAAGTCGCCTCGCATTAAGGCAAGTTACACGAAAAGCTAAGACTAATCCTAAAGCATAAGAGTACAAAATGAAAAGCTTTCATTTTTTTAAATCAAAATGTGTGTCTTTGGTCTCTAGATGTTTTTGGATGGAGCCAAAAATTGCGGTTGAGTTCCATAATATTTTACCCACGCTGTCTTAGCCCTAGCTTGACAAAAATAAAGGGGCAAAAAAAGCATCAACTTCTGCTTATGTACAGCCCTGAAACCTGAATTTAAGTTACGCTGGACTATTACTCTCGTCTCGTCTCGAACTCTCGATCAACTTCTTGTTCAGGGATTCCAGGGAATCGGTTAAAATTATGGCTACTAATATTCAATATAACAAAAACCCAATGTTGAAAATGGAGGCCATTATTGGTCCCAAAATGTTTGGCCGAATGATATTAAGAGATTAATTTTTTTGAAGCATCGTGAGACTAACGATCAAATCGTAAAATTAATTGCCTTTGCGTATTTAAACGGCGTAAGCGATAGTCTGCTTGTCAAAGTATTCAAACAATTAGGTTTAGGAATGGCATATTTCGATTTCACATCCGCGATCACAGCGCAATATCAAGCCTGGAACCATAGCAAAGACCTTCATGGAGCAGTAACAGCCTTTAATGTAAAAAAATGGCCTCTTCAACTTGAACAATGAACCGTAATTTTAATTTCTTACATAATTAGCCTCATATATTCTTAATTAAATAAAGTTTTAATTAAAAATTTAGAAAACCCAATTTCTTCTCAAGTCCAGTAAATTACATCTCAAGCGCATGTAAACGACAGAGTTTCCAAACTCCTACAAAACAAAAAAAAACCTTGTATTGAAGTTGACATAGACACCGCCATGTCACAATTGTCAGATGAAATGTGGTCACCAAAACGTTATTGCGATTCAAATACTTCCATGTCTTCCATCTCTTCTCATGTTGAGGACGAAAAAGTGCAAGCACAAAAGACAGTCACACCTGTCTCATCTCAATCTCAAAGCCCCATCACCTCTCACGTAAATCAAGAACCAATAACGCAGGCTTCAAACACCGTCACTTGCGTTACTCAAGAACTGAATAATTCCGAACCAAACCCTGAAAATCAAATCGCGATCCTTTCGAATATTTCTGATTGAAGGTAAAAAAAAAAAAAAAAACTTGCCAGTAGTTAGGCCTAAAACAAAATTGTCCTTTTGATAGTTAAATCTCGATTATTTTCTGACGTTTTCCAATGAGGTTTTCAAAGTACCCCTAATAAGAACTTTTAATACAAAGTTAAAATAATATCTATTATTATTTCATTAAAAGAGCCAAATCTAGTAAAGATTATTAACATTACATATATTAATGGATAAAATTAGGCCCAATTAATAATTCAAATTAAAAGACTAATTTGAATATAAATGATTTTATAAATTAATACGAGATCTCAATGAAGAGGAAAATAGTCTTGGCACCAGTTAAAAATTATTTTCGTTAATGTAAATTTTTTTCAAATCCCACTCAAAATAGCTAGCTCCTTTAACAACGCGTTTTCTTAAAGGGAGACTATTATTATTTTACACTTTAAATACACTTTAAATTCATTTGAAGTCAACTTTTGTAGTGTTCAAAGTAATTTTTATATGGACTCTTCATTCCTCTCGCTTTAAAATACTCATAAATGAGTAAATATTTTTGCTATTAAAGATTAATACAAGCATAAGTGATTACTCAACAGAAGTGATTAATGCAACACGTGATACAAGTAATTAGTAAAACAGTGATATACAATGTCATGTTTTTAATAACTCTTATATAAACATTTTGTTGTATTTTTGTATTTATTAAGACGTAAATGAAAAATACTTCGCGTTGATATACGATTCAAATAAAAATGTGTTAATTTTCATATCACCATTAAATATATTTTGGAAAATGCCAGGTTTCGATTTCGCTAAAATATACGAGATGTGGCGCAAAAATTATAATGGTCCTCTTGGGAGCCTTGTTTGTCTTAGTACTGACTCAAACGCCACGATTTAATGTTAAAGTGTTAAAACATAAAAATTCACGAATAAAACACTCCCTTGGTGAAAAAGCAGCCGACGACTCGAGGTCGAGGAGCCGTGCGAGCGGGATTTTTTTTCGACAAGAGAGAGCGCAACATTCGGATTTTTTTTCCCGCGCGGGCGAAATGAGAAGAAATCGCTGGATACATTACGCCTATGGAGCCTGAGTAACTTATAGGGAGCTAACATATTATTAACTCATGGTATTATTTCAACGGTTTGTTCTACGTGGCTAAACGCTAAGAAAATATAATGATTTTGTGTATGGGCAAAACATAAGCATATGGACATATTGTTTGATAGCGCTGCAAGAGCGTCCTAGTCTTTATGGATCAAGCCCACTCCATCAATTTAGGCTTTTGATTAAAGTTTAAAAGTTGTTCAGTGTCAAAAATTGTAAATCCTTGTGATCGATTGCTCGGTGACAGAGTTAGGGTTAGGTTCTTAAACCCATCTATCGGTAGGTTTTTTCGAGTTCATCCTTGCTTGGTGATACACTGTAAAAAATAAGCGTACTTTTGGCATTCAAAAATGATAGTGGCCGTTTAATTTTGAACAAGCCTCTATTGACGCGTTCACATTTAACCAGAGACATTCAATTTTGAACAAGGAGTGTTTTAGGCATTCAAAACCTACCATGAGCATTCATTTTTGAACAAACTACCGTCATATCGATCAAAACTTAACTCTAGCATTCATTTTTGGACAGCTTATATATTACCATTCAAAAATGAATCCTTATCCCATTCAATTTTGAATAACCGCCTTGCGCTAATGAAGTGTTCAGATTTAGTCGTTTTGGCGTTCTAATAGGATTGAAATAGTATTAGTATTAGTATTAGTATTAAAACAAGAGCGTTTTAAACGTTCAAATAAGGACTTTTTGGCTTTCAAACGAGTGCATTGTGGTTGTTCAAACGAATGCGATATGGGCATTCAAACGAGTGCGATATGGGCATTCAAACGAGCGCATTATGGGCGTTCAAACAAATGCGATATGGGCGTTCAAACGAGTGTGATATGGGCGTTCAAACGAGAGCGATATGGGCGTTCAAACGAGTGTTATATGAGCGTTCAAACGAGAGCGATATGGGCGTTCAAACGAGAGCGATATGGGCGTTCAAACGAGTGTGATATGAGCGTTCAAACGAGAGCGATATGGGCGTTCAAACGAGAGCGATATGGGCGTTCAAACGAGAGCGATATGGGCGTTCACACGAGAGCGATATGGGCGTTCACACGAGAGCGTTATGGGCGTTCAAATGGATTTGTTTTTGGCTTTAAAACAACACTCTAAGAAAAAAGCGTTTAATGGGTATTCAAATGTGAACGAAATTGTTCAATCGCAAAAGGTGTGCAAAACAAAATTAATTCTGCCCTAAAATTACTTCATTCCACTGCTCTTAATTTGTACTACAAATAAAGCTTTCATTAAAAATACAATAACTTCTCAACAATTTACTATAACTTGTTTATTTACTGTGAATTAAATATATATTTGTCTGTATAAACATAATTATACAATAATATCAAAGGAAATGTTACGGATTATTGCGTATTTCACCTTTCCCTTATGTTTACATAGGCCTTCAAATAGTTTGATAATGTAATTTATTGCAACAACGTTTTAATCGGAAAGAACTTGATAATGAACACTTTCCTTAAGTGCAGACTTTCTTCATATAACTGAATTATTATTTAACACAACGATTGATGTGTTTCAAATTTACCAGCCCTCAGAAGATGTACAAGCTTTAAACACATTAGATTTCTTACTTGTCAGTGCGTATATTTAATATAGTATGCCTTACCATAACGCATTCAGCGATGAAATTTGAAATCATATTTTTCAAATTTCAATGCTTCATCAAACGCTTGTCCACCATGTATTAATAAATGGTGAACTGCTCAATTTTGAACGTAAGCAATTGAAGATGAACGCTTGATCAAACTCTCCGATGTTGCTCAGTAATGAATGCATAAATATTCAATATTAAACGTTTAATTTTCCAATGAAATTTGAGCGGTTTTGTGCTTAAATTTTCACGATATACTTACCTCTTACGCACCGCTCAAATATGAATGCGTGAGCGTCTAATTTTGAACAATAGTGTTCTGTTCAAATTTGAACGCAAAGAAATTATTCAAATTTGAACGTTAAAGCGTACCACCACAGTGTCGGGGCTACGCACGCCTAAGCATTCAAAGATGAACCTCACTTTTTTACAGTGTATAGTTCTGAGAGTTTAAGAGGCTGACCCATAATCGTCTAAGTTAAAGGGAATGAGAAAACTGCCAATATTGCACATACAATCGAAAGATAGATATGAGCTTTTCAAGGATCCATCAAAGTCTAAGTTAGAACAGTATGTAGGCGAAACTTTAACAAACTAAATTTTATCAGTTTTAAATGTGAAGGTTTGTTAGTTTGGATGTTTGTTATTCCATGACACTTTGATGGCTAAACGGATTTAGTTTGAGTCGGATTATGAGTTTTTGCGACAAAACTATTGTTAGCAATTATCATGGCAAACCAGTCGCGAGAAAAACCTTAATCGTTAAATATGGCTGTATTTTAATATGTTAACTGCTTTTCGATATACGGCAAAAAAGGAGACTCATTAATTTTGTATTTATGTACCTACACACTACAACCATTTATTCATGCAAACAAACATACACCACCAATCTGCAAAAATTACCCATCTTTGAAAAACGCACTAAATCCACACGATAATAGCTAAAGACGACTTTATTATTCCAAGAACATTTAATATGTTTAAATTGTATTTTGAATATGAAATACGAATATATTCGATGCAAAATCATGCAACCTTCACCATGGTCGCACTTCTGAGCTTATCTCGCTGCTTTAACGGTCTGAAAACGATACTTACTTCGATGTTGGACGGATCTGCAAACAGGCCTAGTTCACACTGTTCCTTTCCATGGTTTTAGCTGTATTATTTATTAGTTGTCACGTTATTAAAGAAAACTCCCATATGGTCTTTATGTAAGAATAACCTAATAATTCACTGTTGAAAAGATTCGTGGATGTAGACAATGTGGTTCCGGAGAAAAGCTAATGTAATATTGTACTAAAACAAAGGATATCCACGAACGTATATCCTATAATAGTTATAAAATGCAAATACCTTACGGAACCCCGTTGTGGGCGGATGACGTTTCCAGAGTTCTTAAAAATGGAAGGAATTTGACAAGGGGCCATCGTCATTTCCGGTGGGTAGTGCATCATTATTTTTGAAGTTTAACCGATTAGGTGCCTGAAAAAAGAGAGTGTGGGTCGTTTTCCTCTTGAAGAGATTTATGATTTATGTCTGGAGAAGGATAACGGAAGAGGGAAGTTATTTTATCTGAAAAAGGAAGGCGCAACAACTTCCTTTTGAGGAAATAAACCAGGAAGCTCCCCTAACATTGAATGATATTTCGGAAGTCCCAGTTTTAGGAAACGACTCGCGTCCAGCAGATCATCTGCTCTCCATAGAATTAGATCCTAACTCCCAAAACTTTCTTGGAACGAAATGGTCGTAACTGTTTTGGGCTTGGTCGGGAAAACACAGAATAATTATGATTTAGAAGAATCTTCTCGGACCAAATTACTTTCCTTACTTCGTGTTTGAAAATAATTTATTTTACGTTTGAAAGCAGTTTATGTATTTAGATATGTGGAATACGATAATCAGTTTTTTAATGTAAAAATAGTTCAACCTTAAGATCAAAGTTGAAAAACGCCGATGATCCTCATAGTGATGGAAGTTCATAGCGTCAAGTTGTTGAAACATTTCCGCCGGAGCTTTCTTATACTTAACGAATGCAATGAAGGGGGATTAATAATAAATGGTCTTGAAAAAAGACAATCACGATGGGAAGATTCTTTGGGCCTTGTTAGTGAGATGATTTGGACTTCGAAAGGGGCCTCCCGGGTTTTGGTACTAGATGAAAAACGTTCTAGACCTTGAAATTTAAATTTGCGAAATAAAGATAGAAAACATTGCAAAAATCCGGTGAAAATATTTTCCGCTGATTTTCGTGCGATTTTATCAGGTTCTAGCCAGGCGGCAAAAACAAGGGTCTACAATGGGAGTCGACATGGAAAATGCTGTTCTGTCGATTTTACGAAACACTTCGCTTTGAAATGGCGATGGTTTAGAAAGAATGTTTCAAAATAGTCAGCAACAAGATGTTTGCGATATAACTTTCACTCATATGCTTGTGAACTTCGGACTAATGCCCCATCTATGTGCGTGGAACTAAATACAATTTAGCTTGCTTATCTGGGCGAATTCCTAAATTTTTCAGGTGCTATCAAGCTTTTTTGAAGACAGGTTTAGTATACCGAGAAGGCAAGTAATGAAATTGTTATATTTTTCACTGAACTTCGTCAACAACGTCTCTAGAATCCCCTTGATATTTGAAATGCGAAATTACATTAGTGCTAGATTTTTGATTCATTCGATTTGTTTTTTTTTGGTTTCATTCGCATAATACAAATTCTGATTTTCCACAAATTGCAGTAAAGAGACAGATCCAGTGTTCCACACGTTATAAATGGAATCTAACCACCTAGAGGTATATTAGACGGACATTTAAACCTCGTGTCCCAACTTAATATTTAGTTCGTTGTAATCTGCTTCTCTTTAACGTGGCGTATTGTCAGTCCTAGAGAGGGCAAAACAGTAAGAGTATGGAATAACTTTAAAATATTTTATAAGAGAATCTTTACAATAAACAAATTATTTGTGTCAGTTGAGTTCATTTTGTCCTGGCGTATCCGCAGAGTTACGTCAAAAGCAATCTATCCCACGTAGCTGGCAGTTCCGGCGTGGTGCTTGACACAGTATGGTCATGGCTTGGCCTCGTGAGCTGAAATCGAAGCATCCAATCTGAGGGGCTTTGTGTGTTTAATAACTCACCCGGATGAACCTCGGGAAAAAAGAATGACCGAGGGGATAGTCACTACCAGATCCTCTGTACACCGATTACGCGCAATCATTTAAGCACTGTCAAAGGCAGGAAATTTAAAGATTACCTGTTATCCTTTTAGTACAGTCAAAAGTACAGTCGTGTACACCGATTACACTAAGTGACTGGCCCCTCGAGAAAGACTAACGGATCAGAGTGCCGCTGCCTGTTTTTCAACGGAAGGAGATGCTTTTATATCAGACGACATAAATTATGACCCCTCTGACGCTAAGCTCTTTCTTCCTCCGCCTTGGGTTCATGGGGAAATGATTTTCAATGTTTGGGCAAATTCGTGGAAGAATACGCGTCTCACTTTGGATCTAAATTCTTCAAGGAATTCTCGCAAAATTAACTGATTAAAATCAGATATGATTTTTGAAATTCAAAATATACTAGACTGTTTTCCGTTCGAATCATTTATGCGCGCTACAAAATAATTGATATAGTTCCTGAAACAAAGAGTATGAAAGAAGAAGGTATATTAATCTTTAGTGCAGTTCAAAAATTTAAATTCATTTATTTTTTATTCATGTTTAAACAAAATTTACATTATGTCTAGTCAAAAGACAAGATTTTTTTAACACAGGTTTTATTTGCTACGGGTAGGGGTATTAAAATTTTGACTAATTACTAATGAGACGATATCTAATTATAATTAAATTAAATTAATATTAAAGTTAAGTTAAATTAACTAATTCATAACTTTCCAGGAGTTGTTTTTTTTTAAATAATTTTCATTTGAGGAACGTGCTTCAAAAATAGAAAGTGGGGTATTATTTGAGGAGACTGGGGTGATGGTTTATTAATGTTCAAGAGGAAACACTGCATGAATAAAGTAGATTTCCAATGTGATGCGTGTCCCCTTGAACATTAATCCCATGGCCTTGGTGTCTTTGAAGATTCCAGTTTCCAATTAGCGTATCTTTTCAGTTTATCTACTAGCAACTAGAGTACCTGTAATTAAATTAACATTGTATAAATATTAACGAATAATGCCACGTCTTGTTTTGGACCCAAGGTTGAGTTTCCTATATACATATCTAGGATTATATTGAATTATGAATGCCCATGTCGTAGATTTCAAGATCGAATAAAAACTTACTCGAAACGGGTTTTGGTTCCGTTGTCAGAGGATCACATAAATTTCAGGGGTTAGAGATAAGGATGTCAAAAACCGCCCGGTTTAACCGAAAACCGGTTTTTTCAATTCCGGAGCACCGTTTTTTAAATTCTTCGGTTTTAATCGGTTTTTTAAAATGAAAACCGAAAACCGAATCGGTTTTCTTAAATCACGAAATTCAAAGTTTTCCATTTTCGTCACTTGATGTTACTTAGCTTCGGTTGGCTGCTAACAATCTACCACCATGGAGCAATATCAAAGGAGACATAAATGCGTATAATGCAATTTTAAAGGAACTTTCGTTCTCACTCCAATAAAATCTATCGATTAATTTCCCATTGGCATATTCTAGAATGCCAATCAAAACGGCATTAGTTAACACCTATTGGTACTAAGTACTCTGTACTAATATTTTGTCTTTGAGTTTACGTTAGAGTATCGCATTTTTCAACATTTATCATAAACGACCGGAAAAATACCGCTTTTTAGAATCCCTTAAACCGACCATTTAAATTAATCGGTTAACCGAAAACCGGTTTTTTTCTGGGAAGTTGACATCCCTAGTCAGAGATATTAAGGTGATCTTAAAAGTATCAGGCGCCTAACTTCAAAAAGTACGAAGACCAAACTTCAACTCTTGCTTAGACAGGAGCAGAATAAACATATTTTTAACACTCTAATGACAAATGTGTCAACAGAATTCAAACTTTTAAAAATAAATTTCTTTAAACTCTACTAATTCCACTGTTGCATTAATTATTTCATAGTGGCATAGTGCACGTTAAAGTTACAGGGTTCATACAAAACTGGGAAACCAAAAAATGCAGTTACTAGGTGACCTTGCACCTAGGAATATCAGGGAAAAATATTGGAAATAACGCTGGGAATGTCAGGGAAATCCGTTTTCCAAAAGTTGTATGAACCCTGAGTTAGCCATAGCTACAATCCCATGATTACACGTTCATGAATATACACAGAAAAAAAGTGTTTAGAAACTAACACGAAAATGCAACAGATATTTTATCATGTTTAAAAACACTCATGTTTAAATAAGAATGGTGTTTAGGTTTGCAACACCTTATGTTTAGGTTCAAAATGTGTTGATAGCTTGTCATATCTAGTATTTAAACATGTTTAAGGTGGTATATGTCATGTTATTGTGCTATAATGCTTAGTAACAAAACGTGTTTACACGATTATATGCCTAGTTGTATAACATGTTTTCAGGATTATATGTTTAGGTTTGAAACATGACTAAAGGTTTATAAGCTTAGCTCCCTATCATGTTTAAGGGTTTATAAGCTTAGTTTTAAAGATATTTGCAGGTTTATCTTGAAATATTTTGAATGATGTTACAACCTGCGTCGCTTTAAATACATAGGTTGAAATAATTGCTGCGAAATAAGATACATTGTTTTTAGAAAAACCCGTGCCGCTCCTCGTGGGAAAACACTATTTCAGGTGAACTTCAACTTAGCTTAATTTAAACACATTAGTAACATTGTGCCGAGTCCCATTCAACCGAACCAACCCCATTCGACTGAAAAACTCTCACTTCGGAGGATTTACGATGCTGTAAAATAAGACAATCCGATTGCACCGCAAACCCTCACTTCGAGTTTTCCCAATCGAATTTAAATTTAATTAACTTAAAACAATTCACGGCCTACGTAAAAAGAACACTAGATCCAAACGTTTTCTAAATTATTATTTTAGAACTAAGGATTTTAAGAACGAAATAGTAATAAATCAGCAATATATGAAATAATAAAATCAATTGCTAATATTGGTTTATATTTTTATGTTATATTCATTATGAAAATACTTTAAGCCAGCCGTTTTACTGTACTTGAAGTGTATAACCGCCCCAAAGAGGAAGAGACGTCCTAACCAAACCAAACCTAGCCGAACAGTAACTTTTTGGAAAAGGCATATTATTTGAGAAGTCAATTAAGATAAACATCAATATTTTGGAAAAGGCGTAACAATGATAAATGGTTTATAAAATATTACTAACCTAACCTGGTTTTGAACAAAAACGTTTTATTGGACGAAATTGTTTTTGTTAAATGCTTAACCCAAGTCCAACTTTCACTTTTTCTGTATACTGTTATATTATATACAGTATTTAGAAGACACGGTGTTGAAAACTTACCGAGGTCGTTTTTTATTATTATCTTGTTGCATATCAAATATTGGCGTTTCCAAGGCAGCCCGAATGTATTGAAAACGCTAGCACTTTTGAGGTCGCTTAATTCGACAAATAGCGTCGTTTGAATTGTAAATGCCAACACCCGCGGTTGGGCTAAATTCATTAGAAACTTTGGCGGGATTCGGCCTAATGGAATTCTAACCAATGGGAATATACCTATTTTATCAAATCTAGCCGATCTGTTGGAAATGTTGTTCTAGTATTAAAGCCAAGAAAGCGTATTTATTCTTCATGTCGAACCATCACTTTAAGCATATATTTTGCTCAAAATTTGAGTCAAGGAAGTCCTTTTCTCAATATAAAATGAAAGCCATGGGACATAAATTATGAATATAGCCACAAGGTGTTAGATTATTCACCTTGTGGTAAAATATACCTCCACTTTTTTGTTGTTTTTCCAAAATATTATAATTCTTCTTAAAATAAAGATTTAAAAAAATTTAAGCTATAAACCAACGTATTAAAAACATGTTACGTTAAATAACACCTGGTAAGCGTTGATGTTTAGCTTAGTGTTAAGATTATTCTGTGTTTACCTCTTAAACGTGATAAAATAAGAAGTGTTTCTATTTGGAACACATTTTAAGGATCCTTAGAGAAACAGAGATGCAATTAGACATCAACATTGAAGAAATAAACATTACCTCACACCAATGTTTAACTTTATAACATGTTCAGATGTTGCAAACCTAAACACTTTTTTTCGGTGTATATAATCAGAAGTAAGATAAGGGACTAGAAGTGAAGAGCTCTAGTATTGGTAATAGATCCTGGCCCTAGAGAACAAATTTGAGGATTTTATGCCGCTTCCATCGCACCTACACTAGAGAGAAAAAAAATGGTCGAGTTGCAAAAACATTTCCTACCCCCTTCCCCTCAACCTAAAGCCGCGGAACACGGACGCGGGTGCTTGAATCTAGTTCGGCCGTCTACCGCCACGAGCGTCTCACATTTTGGAGAGAAAGTTCAGAAACCGCTTCCAGAGGGCCAACCGTTGGTGTCTTATCTATAGTCTGTCAAACGAAAGAAGAGCCCTGAGAAATTTGTCCAAATTGGTGTCGCTACCATCGACCCCATAGTACTTTATCAACTTGTTTTGTTTTGTCAATAGTCGTCTGTAATATAGTCTGCTATAAACAGATAGGCTTAATCGCAATAGAACCAATACATTTTGCAATATATGACAAGTACTTTAACTTATGTCATTAAATTATATTGCAATGCTAGTTCAACAAAGATAAAACTGGTGTCTTGTCGTTAATTTTGTTTTATATTCTTTAATACTCGAAGATCGTAAAAAACCATGAAACATAAACCTTATCGTTGTGAATTAAAAATTGCGTGTAAAAGATAATTAAAATTAAATTTTCCTCCGCGTTTTTACACACTTAATGATAAAGATCAATTTCACTTACGTCCGACTAATCATTGTGAAATAAAAGGTGCGTGTAAAAGATAAGTAAATTAAAATTTTGAATATAAATACTTTCCAATTACAATTAAAACCGCATATATTTCTTTATTTTCTTTTTGTATATTATCAGGAATGTATGGAGGGGTTGGAATGGCTAAGGTCAAATCCTAATCGGCGTGAAATGATTTTGGAAACAACTGGCGTGGCTTAATTTACGCTAGTGACGTCATAGGACTCATAGCCTGACGTAAAAATCGTATTTACCACTTAAATTACTTAAATTCATTCATTGGCTGCCAAAAAACTTGTTTGCTATTATTCTCCACCTTCTACCCTAGGTCCTCTGCCTAGGCTGAGAGAATCGAATATGAACGCGAACGGCGGCGAATCAGCGCATTTAAGTTTAAACAAGACGGCCCAAGGGCTCGTAATAGTAGCCACATCATACGAGTGAATAGCCCCTCTATACCCAACCCTAATGAGTGGATAACCCCTCTATACCATACCGTAATGAGTGAATAGCGCTATCTTTTTCAATGCTTAAATGATTTACCGTTCATAAAATCAGAGTGAATAGCCCCTCGATTCCCTACTCTAAACAGTGATTAAATTATAACCGTATAAATTACTTATGCTGTAATTCTAATATACACCTTTTTGGCTAGAAATTGGGGGAAAAAACGGGGGGGAAACGCGCATGCGCAAGACGTTTATTTGTTTCGTAAAGCGCCGAGCGGCGGGAAACGGTCCAGCTTTGTGCTGTGTATTTATGAACGCGAGTGAGCCTTACTTCTTTTTTGAAACTAAAATAGTAAATTTGAACATGGTTTGGTGCAGTGTCGTGGGTTGTAAGAGTAAATATGGAACTCCAGATATTAAATTCCATCGAATCCCAAAGCATAGAAGTAATCTCTGGCGAAGAATAATTAACAGAAAAACTGGAAACCTACAACATGTTCACGCGTCTGCAGCCGACATTTTATATCTGGTTTTCCGGGCTGGGAGCCAAGCGATCCCGACTGGGTACCATCACTTAATTTACCGTCTAATAGAAAAGTAACTGAATCAAAACTTAGATTAGCAACGCAAAGGGCTATTCGGCTTGAAGCAAGAACGACAAAAACTGTAAGTAATTGATATATTGGTATTTGGGCATGAAAAGGTTTAAACATGTAAGCCTTGGTCAGAGAATTGAAACCTGAAATATTTGATTTCTTAGGAAGAAGAGCATACACGCTTAAGGAATCAATGGCTTCTCCAACAACGGCTTAAACTTTCGCTGCAGTTTCACGATTATTCTTGTACAGAAATAAGCTTGAATGAAACTATAGAAAATTGTACCGAGAGGCTAAAACTAAGAGCAACGGAAGGTACAACCTCAAACATTGACGAATCATTAGGAATTCTCTCTTCCGCTAGTCCACAAACAAATACTACTGACAATTTGGTTACTAAAGATACTCAAATGGAATGTGATAGAACTGTAACATCACCTAAGAGATGCCCATCTTTAGATTCATTTACGGAAGAAGCTACTCGTGTAGATTTTTGTTGTTCGAAAGGTACTCAGACAGATTACATTGACATTGAAATTGAGAACAGAACTCTACGAGAAGAAATTAGACAACTTAAAGAGGAAATGAAGAAGAAGACCTGGGGAGTTGAAAAAATCCGGGGGAATGATGAAATGACAAAGTTTTACACTGGTTTACCAAAGTTTTCCATTTTTATGTGGCTTTTCTCGTAAGATGATAGAAATATTACAAACTTGAAACTAGGTAGCCCATAAAGTAATAATTGTTCTCATTTAGGTTTTTGCAACCCAAAGCGGAAAGAATGACATATTGGGGATCGAAGAATAAAACTTCAACTAAGAGGACATACAAACTCTCGCTTTTGGATCAGTTTTTGGCTGTGATGATGAGATTGAAAGTGGGACTTTTCCATCAAGATGTTGCTGATAGATTCGAAATTTCTACAGCAACGTTCTCTCATATATTTTCAACCTGGATAAAGCTAATGAAACTAGAACTAGCGGAACTCTTTCCTTTCCCCACAAGAGCTTTGGTTGATAAATACATGCCCCACTGCTTCATGAAATATCCAAATACTAGGATTATTATAGATTGTACTGAAATTTTTATAGAACGTCCAAAATCACTAACAACTCAAAATCTAACATTTTCTAACTATAAAAGTCATAACACTCTTAAATTTTTAGTTGGTATAACCCCTGGAGGTGTTGTTTCTTTCATTTCTGAAGGCTGGGGTGGCAGAGTGTCCGATAAAGTTATTACGAGAGACTCAAATCTGATATTATTGTTAGATGAGGGGGACAATGTCATGGCAGACAAAGGCTTTTTAATTCAAGATCTTTTGAAGGAAAAGAATTGTGGCTTAAATTTACCCCCATTTCTTAAAGATCGTGCTCAGTTTTCTGAAAAAGAAATTATTGAAACCAGGCGAATAGCCGAACTTAGAATCCACGTAGAGAGGGCTATCGCTAGAACCAAAAAATTTCATATTTTCGATGGGACTATGCCTATCACTTTTGCCAAGCTAACTAATGATATTTTTGCAGTGTGTTCATATTTGACCAACATTTACGAACCATTAGTTTAACATTTAAGAATGAGTTTTATTTAGGAACTTTTCTTTAATTTTCAAATATAAAAGAGTGAATTTTTGTATTCAATAAAAAAAAAATTTTGTATTCAATAAAAAAAAAATTTTGTATTCAAAAAAAAAGTCACATTAAAAGTAGGAATGATTCTCCACACCTTTTCTTTTAAAAATAACTCTAGTCCTAACATTCTAATTCATCAATAAGAAAAGGAGATATATACTTGGTAAAAAACTGTAGGAGTTTAGGAAATAGTTTTCTTTCCCAAAATGGTTTATCAAAAAAAATCC
The DNA here is from genome assembly GCA_019434445.1 of Phalangium opilio. Taxonomy (NCBI): domain Eukaryota; kingdom Metazoa; phylum Arthropoda; class Arachnida; order Opiliones; family Phalangiidae; genus Phalangium; species Phalangium opilio. The sequence goes on along the minus strand of JAEQBA010000293.1, from coordinate 233,718 downwards.
TTTCCTTGAAAAGTCCATCTTCTAGTGCCTCGTTAAAAACGACAAAATCTGCCCATTCCAACTTTTTCACAGCCATTTCGCCCTGGACTTGAGCATAATATGATGAATTCCTATCCAGCATAATTTCTTCATTTTTCTTTTTAAGAAAGAATGAGGGAAAAGTATCTACGATGCTTGAGATTCTCATTTTTCTAATATCTGTTCCTTTTATTGAGCAAGGGCATTTAATTTCCAAAATCCCCTTTGTAGCAGCGCCTGGGTCATTAATTATTCCGTCACCACTGGCTCCAATAAATCCATATGCTGGCATGAGTGATAGACCACTCGATTCCACAGAAACGTTGAATTTCTTCTCGTACGCATCCCTGGCAATGGGTTCCAGTTTTTGTCCACGTAACATTGCTGGTGGTAAATTGGCATAACTAAAGGAAGTTGATTACCTTAGATAAAAATACTTCCAAGTTCCTTATTAATTAATTACTTATCAAGTTTTGAAGGGTTCAAAATTGTATCCACAAGAGAAGTTGGGAATCGTTTCTCTCTACAAGCTAAGATTCGCCCAAATAGAGAACTAGTTATCCTCCCTCTTCGTAATTGTTTCCACAAGTTATTGGCCGACTGTTCTTTCGTTTCACGTTCAATTAAGTCAACCACTTCCTGACTTAACACTTGACTATCAACAAACTGCTGGCGCACATTCTCATCAATATCTCGGTATATCACAGCTTTAATTGATTAATTTGATTAAATAATTATTTTCCGTATGAACATGCATTAAGCCAACGGAATGCCGCGACAAGCAAATAATTCCATGTTCCGATGGCTATGGATTAAGATTGTAGAACAACTCACCAGGGTTATAAATGAATTGATGCAAAAGAGAAATATTTGAGTCACTCTTATCATCTCCATTCTGTTGAACTGAATATTCCACTTCAATATTGTCATCAGACTGAACATTAATTTCATAGTCATCAAGGTCCCAGAAGTGTGCAGCCCCTGTTTTAGGGTAAATTTTCTTAAGGTCCAATATAGCTTGTTTTAAGCGTTGCGGGTCTGTAGCTCTGTCGTCTAAGTGCCTCGGATCAAATTTTGAATAAAGATTGGTCTCAAAATTTTCCGGTGTTTCATATTTTTCCTCATACAATCTAGGCTTGTTGAAGCTGATTTCTGTTAATGGTTTGCAAATAACTTTTCTATTTTTGGGCGCATTCCAAGCACACGGTTTAGAGGTACAAGCCACTTGAAATTCATCATTTTCCATTCTGGCATAGTTTTCTACATATAGAAGCAAAGCGCCAACGTGGCTGCATATCCCTGATTGTCTTAAATGAAAATAAAAAAATATATTTGCAGTCACAAGTTTAAATAATAAACTATGGATGTGTTACTCGCTTGCAAACATTACAGTTATTAACGTACCCAATTGTGCATTCGCAAGCCCCACCGCAAATTGTACGGTCTAATGAGTCCAGAACCGCAACGACGCTATAACTCTCGGACTTCATAGAGGCATAGCATCTGGATCGTATGTACAAAAATTGATCACACACCTGTTTGAATTTAAGAAGTAAGGGGTAGCTATTAAATCTGAGTACAACTAACTAAGGCGACACAAATCAATGTACACACAAGACTTGATTCTAGCCCTCCAATAATGTCTTTAGCCTTATGGTGAGCCACAGCCTTTGCAAAGCCTTTGAAGTGTTTGTTTGAATTGTTGTCAATGGCTGACTTTCGTTGCACCAGATAATCATGGATTTCAACACAAGTAATCCTTGGAAAAGTGGATGGAAGGGGTTGCTTTTTCCAATTTAAAATTAGGTCTGGTTGGGGAGCGTCTTTCCCGATGATTTCTAGCCATTAAATTATAACGCCATTTTCATAATATGAGTCTCACAGTTATGAAAACAAAGTTTATAAATCTACGATTAAAAATTATTTACCATGGAAGAACTTGTGAACCCCTCTACCTAGTAAAAGCTCTGGTTTTTTCTTCTTCGTAGTCTTAGGTATAGCTGTTGATGCTTTCCTTTTACACAAGCATTCCTCAGCTACTAGTTTGCACTTATTGCATTGACTGAAAAGTTCAGAAGTGTTTTCGAGTTCATCTGATGCAATATCTGTCTCCAATTCTAATATTGATTCTGTTTCATTTCCAAAAACAGACTGAACAACAGGTGCGTTTTTTTCAGGCCCACCAAGGCTTACGCTTAAATCGTTTTCGCGCCTTTTGTCTACAGTTTTCTTAATCTCGGCTATGTATTCAAACTTTCTCCATTTAGTTTTAAATTTAATCCCTAAGTTCGTGCACAAACTTTTCAACTTTTTAATATTTAACTTGACCAAATCTTCGTCTACATTGTAATCCATAGTTACTGACTAGTCTGAAGTATATAAAAACTTACAAGGAAAGCAGACGAAGTCTCACAAACGAAACAAATATCATGATGCGCATGCGCGAGATATAAACTAAATAGGTGTATTCCGGCGAATCGAAGAACAGATAGTTTTTAGTGATAATCCCCTCGATGAGTTTACAACATAGACTTATGCCGATGCACACTTATCGCATCTTATAAATTTCTAACAAGGACTTATGCCCAGAAAATTTTGAAAGAGAAAGTTTAGTTATAGTGATTACGCATTTTAGTGATTATCCCCTCGAATTACCTTTAGCAATGCTAAAATGATCAAACGCATAACGCTCATTTAACACTATGTTAGCTCTATCTAAACCCACATTTGAATTAACCGCCAAAACGTACCAGTCAAACATAACATAGATGACGATAGCTACCGAACGAGAACGAAATACATGAGGAGCGCGGTAGGAAACGGGGAAAATCGTTATCTATTTAATTAGCACATACATAAAAAGAATATAAATATAAAAACCCCAAACATACAAATTCATAAATATCCGGCCCCACAGATAAAAATTCAAAAGTTTCCGACCCTACAGATTAAAAGGTACCCCACCCCACATCACCCCGACATTTTAGAGATAAGAATAAATAATAAAAAACTCGGAGTTACTATCAAGTCTCTATGGTTCAGTTGGTAGAACGTCTGCCTGTTGCGCCATCGACCCGGGTTCGATTCCCGGGTCTGACCTGAAAATTTTTTAATTAAAGTTAAATCTCTAACCGAGCCCAGTAACCCCTATGGGTGGGTTGTGGTAATATAAAGTTCCTTTTAAGCTAAAATCTGACGATAACGAAGCGACAACCCCGGCCACTACTACTACGACGGCTCGGGTCAAACTAAGAGCCTATCGTATACTACGATATGGCTAAAAATCTAAAAGGTCACTTCTGCGATGCCTTTTTTAACGAGTCATGACTTTTTCGCCTTCGGTAGACAGCTAAACAGACGTAGGGGGAGGAGCTACACTTCTAAAAAAACAAGACGGCCCAAGGGCTCGTAATAGTAGCCATATCGTACGAGTGAATAGCCCCTCTATACCCTACCCTAATGAGTGGATAACCCTCTATACCTTACCCTAATGAGTGAATAGCGCTATCTTTTTCAATGCTTAAATGATTTACCGTGCATAAAATCAGAGTGAATAGCCCCTCGATTCCCTACTCTCTAAACAGTGATTAAATTATAACCGTATAAATTTACTTATGGTTTAATTCTAATATTCCGGCGAATCGAAGAACAGATAGTTTTTAGTGATAATCCCCTCGATGAGCTTACAACATAGACTTATGCCGAATTTGCCGATGCACACTTATCGCATCTTATAAGTTTCTAACAAGGAAAACTTTTGAAAGAGAAAGTTTAGTTATAGTGATTACGCATTTTAGTGATTATCCCCTCGAATTACCTTTAGTAATGCTAAATGATCAAACGCATAACGCTCATTTAGCACTATGTTAGCTCTATCTAAACCCACATTTCAATTAACCGCCAAAACGTTCCAGTCAAACATAACATAGATGACGATAGCTACCGAACGAGAACAAAACACATGAGCGCGGTACGAAACGGGGAAAATCGTTATCTATTTAATTAGCACATACATAAAAAGAAAATAAATATAAAAACCCCAAACATACAAATTCATAAGTATCCGACCCCACAGATAAAAATTCAAAAGTATCCGACCCCACAGATTAAGAGGTACCCCACCCCACATCACCCCGACATTTTAGAGATAAAATAAATGATAAAAAACTCGAGGTTTCTATCAAGTCTCTATGGTTTAGTGGTTAGAATGTTTGTCTACTGCGCCAGTGTCCCGGGTTCCTTTTAAGCTAAAATCTGACGATAACGAAAGCGAAAACTCCGGCCACAAGTACTACTACTACTACTACTACTACTACTTTTACTACTACGGCTCGGGTCAAACTAAGAGCCTATCGTATACTACGATATGGCTAAAAAGGACTAACCTTATGTTTCCACCATCAAGGGTACAACGAGAGCCCCCTTAGCCATTCCAGCCCCTCCATACATTCCTGATATTACCTATTATTTGAGCAAGTAAAATTCTAAGTCGAATTGTGGCCATTTTTCTAAACCTTGTTTGAAGTTGTTCCCACTTTTCAAACAAGATTTCCATCTCTTTCTACTTTCATTTAGGTGTTAACTGACGTAAATAAGCATTTTAAAAGCAAGATTGTTTTAGAACTTTCTTACTAGCAAGTGAATTCGCCAACTCCGCTAGCACGAGAATGGCAATAGAGAATGCAGCAAAGAGGCGAAACATTTTGTTGGAATACATCTTGCAGAGAAGTTATATTACTGATCTGCTATAATAACTATAAAATATCCCGTATTAAAAGGATAGAGTGGCGTTTGTTAGTCAAAACTTGGATTAAAGTGATATTTGTTATAGGTTGATGGACGGTTTTATACTCTTTAAAGTTTAACTCTATTAAGGTTCGACAGACGTAGGAAATAGGGATCACGTATTGGTCTATTTTCATATCTCTCTCTCATGGCTCTCGGAAATCAAACCGCATACCATGGAGAACCTACACAGGAGAGCAGCAGTTCAATTAAACTGTTTATTTTCACCTATAATGCGCTGGAAAAATATGGTTGGCAAGTTTTATAAAATTCCTCTCCACTAGTAAATCATCCTAACGTATATTCCAAGGCACGTTTCATCGAAATGGTGCCAAATATTCAAATAAATTGATTTCTACATATTCCGGTTTTAGAGTGTTGTTATCGTTAAAATAATCCTGCAACGGCTCTCTACTCTCGTATATGGAGCACAACAGCATCCGTTATTTGAGTTCATTGATCTAACGAAAAGTGAAATTTTGCCATATTTTTCATCTAATATTTCGCATTAATCGTTATTTCAGATTTTTAATCATTATGGAAAACGGTGGTTTTAATTGAAGTTCCACGGGTGTTTTGAAAACGGGGGGAAGAAGACGTCCAGGAGGAATACTTTAATAGGTGCACCCTTTTAATTCAGGGTGGCTCCCTGGTAGGGGAGTTCAGAAGTGAAACTGGAATCAGATACATAAGAAATATACTAAAACACGCAAATTACATAAAAATTAATGAATTACATAAACACGTAACTTAAATACAATTGCTTGTATATCCTCAATGATGGAACCAAGAAACATGACCGCAATTGAATAATCGTGGTTATGGGTCTGATTGGGCAAGATTCTATTCTGCGGCTCGAGATAATTTGTCTTTAGCATGGAGAAACTTAAAAATAAGAATATTTTTGAGGTTTAACGAGAGAATAACGATTACACTTAAATAATTCGCTATTTAAAATTTTAACGCCTGTAGTTGCTTATCAATAAATAGCGACACTTGGATATTCAGAAAATTAAGTGGGTAGATAGCCCTTTACCTCGGCCCTTGTCTCAACTCGGAGGGGTAACATTTTATTTTCTCAACTTGCTTTTATTTTCTCAACTTGCTTCTATTTTCTCAACTTGGGAACTTGCTTTTATTTTCTCAACTTGGGAACTTGCTTTTATTTTCTCAACTTGGGAACTTGCTTTTATTTTCTCAACTTGCTTTTATTCTCTCAACTTGCTTTTATTTTGTCAACTTGCTTTTATTCTCTCAACTTGCTTTTATTCTCTCAACTTGCTTTTATTCTCTCATCTTGCTTTTATTCTCTCATCTTGCTTTTATTCTCTCATCTTGCTTTTATTCTCTCAACTTGCTTTTATTTTCTCAATTTTTTCCCCAACTTGTTGTTATTATGTGCTAGTAATCCTACAAACTTTAATATTTTCCTTCAAAAGAAATTATATTTAAAGCAAAATTTTAAACTCGCAATGTTAATCTCTTAGATGGGTTCTTGGAAATATTCTTAATTGTCAGTACTTAAAATTAATGTACTGAAATCTATGTCATAATAATTGACCAATTTAGTCAATTATTTATTCAAATACATTTTTTATTTCGAATTGCATAATTGTAATGTTATAAAACAAATCTTCGTAATATAAATATTTTTCCCCTCGAATATTAATCCAATGGCCTTAGTGTCTGAAGATTACAGATTCCCATTAACGTATCTTTTCAGTTAATCCATTGCCACTTTGACCACCTGTAATTAAATTGATATTGCATAAATTTTAGCAAATCATGCTAAAACCGGTGAATATCATTGAAACAAATAGTTTTTCTAAAAATTCAGGTAAAACTAAAAAAAAACTACTCCAAAAAGTCTCTTCCTCAGTTACTATGGGGCCTTGCACGGTTATACCTGGGAATATCAGGGAAATATATGGGAAGCAAATAAGGAAATGTTAGGGAAATATATTTCCGAAAATTGTTATTATTACACGTTCATGAGTATATATTTCGAGTCGGAAGAGAGTGTGCCAAGTTTAAAATGTCTTGGCATTGAAAATTATTGGTGTAAATGCCCTTGTGAATGTACTTCACTAATCAACACTCGTTTATTCTATATTAATGCGAGCGTCTACAAAGCACTTCGTTTATTAAATAGGGCTGTGCGAGCCTATATTTTTGGGTTCTAGCCTTAAGCTGCTTGGTGCAAAACTTGTTTCGAGCTTTTATCGACCCTCTAATTTCTATGGCTAGCCTTAACGACTATCAATTTTAGCTCTTAATTTGCAATGCTATTGATTTATACTTTCAATTACTGTCCTTAGTAGTGAAAAATCCCTATTAATTGGTAAATATAACAAGTAGACTCTTATCTGACTATAACTACACTTTAACCCTTCTATCACTAATCAAAAATACCGACGCTCACTGACAATCACATTGATAAAACAAATAAAGCGTATTTCTCTTTGCCCAAAATTTATGGATTTTATTCGCCGCTTCCATCGCGCCTACACTAGAGAGAAAAAAATTGGTCGAGTTCCAAAAATATTTCTTACCCCCTTCCCCTCAACCTGAAGCGGCGGAACACAGACGCGGGTGCTTGAATCTAGTTCGGCCGTCTACCGCCACGAGCGTCTCACGTTTTGGAGGGGAAATTCTGAAACCGCTACCAGAGGGCCAACCGTTCTTGTGTTATCAAGAATATTCACTTTCGCCAAGTGAAGAATTTGGTTACCTCGATACTTCTAGTCACATCTCACTTCTGGTAAAACTTATAAAACAAGATGGCCCAAGAGCTGGGCCTTAATAGTAATTTTACACGGCTCACGTGACCCCCCGTATAGTTGATCTCCAATAAATCGTACAACTAAAAACATTTCTGAAACACAATCGTGTATCCCTTTAATTTCTAATAACGTCACATTTCAAATAATATTAATGAAACTAAATTGTGCACCCCACTAAAGTATAATTTTTAAAAACCATACGAATCAAATAATGTATCTAAAACAAAATCCTGGATCCCCTAAACCAGAAATCACTATGACCGTAAACCGTCCCCTCTATTTTACGAAACCTATCCTAACCATCCAACATAATCTCTGATGTATCACGCGCACAAAGTGCAGTAGTGCACGAAAATTATCATCTTGTTTCCCTTCACTCAAAAAAGCCCGCGAGATTTAAACTACCTTTCTTTCCTCTCTCTCCTCTCCGAGCGGAATGCCCCTCTCCCTCCTCCCCCTCTCACTTATATACCAGGCAGGCAGTTCTCTCTCTACGCGGAGCTTCGTTTCCCCATGGACGAACCAATACTGAAGGACCGATGGCAGCCCATAGAGCCCAATACTAAGCGATTAAACAACCAATGTTAAGCTTACTTCCCTCTTTTCAGACCCAAAATGGACGGGGGTTATGAAACGTACTGAGTCAAATCCCGGAAAAAGCTAGCGTCATCTAGACAAAATAAGACGTGAGTTGCTTCCATCTTCAGAACGTTGATTCCCCCATACGCCCCCCCACTATCCGGTTTGCTACTATCTGCCGCTAGAAGGCGAATGAACAAGTATTTTTCAACTTTCTCCCTCTGCCATCGGTCCTTCAGTATTGCTTTGTCCATGGTTTCCCTCTACGTATCGCCATCGCGTACGCTAGCGATCTCTCTCCCCCCGCACACTTTCGTTTTCCCTCTCTCTCTCATCGTAAGCGTTCGTTTCGCGGACGCGTCCGTTTTCCCCCTCTCTCTCATCGTAAGCGTTCGTTTCGCGGACGCGTCCGGCACAGGGACAGGGACAGGGACAAGGACAGGGGTTTGGCGCCCTTTCTTAAATTTTACCGGAATAAAATTCCGTGTAAAATTAAAAACTTTAAGAGCTAATCAAATGCGCGCTTACAAAAGGGGTACGATTTTTACCATTAAACCTTGCAATAATAAACCCGTAATTTAGTTTTTCCTCTTTTTATGCACTCATAGAACAATATGAATTTTACTTACCAGTTATAAATTCTTATCATTGAAAATTAAATGGTTCGTGTAAAAGATAATAAATTCTTAAATTTCTCCGCCTTTTAACGCGCGTAATGAAAAAATTGAATTTTACTTACTCACAACTTATAATTGTGAATTAAAAGGTTCGTGTAATAGATAATTAAAATTAAAGCTTTCTCCGAATTTCCATGCACTTTAGGAAAAAGATGAATTTCACTTACACTCAGCTTATCATTGTGAATTTAAAGGTGCGTGTAAAAGATAATTAAAATTAAAGTTTGCTCCTCGTTTTTACGCACTTAACGAAAAAGGTGAATTTCACTTACCTAAGTCAGCTTATCATTGTGAATTAAAAGGTGCATGTGAAAGATAATTAAAATTAAAGTTTTCTCAGCTTTTTTACGCACTTAGTGAAAAAGATGAATTTCACTTACCATCAGCTTATGATTGTGAATTAAAAGGTGCGTGTAAAAGATAATTAAAATTTAAGAGCTTTTTGTGCACTTAATGAAAAAGATGAATTTCCCTTACTTATTTCAGCTTATCATTTCGAATTAAAAGGTGCGTGTAAAAGAAAATTTAAATTTAAGTTTTCTTCGCGTTTTTTTTTTGCACTTAATGAAAAACATGAATTCACTTACATATGTCATCTTATCATTACGAATTTTTAGATGCGTGTGAAAGATAATTAAGGATAATTAAAAGTTTTCTCCGTGGTTGTAGGCACTTAATGAAAATTTAAGATGAATTTAACTTACCCAAAGCTTATCATTGTGAAATAAAAGTGCGCGTAAAAGATAATTAAAATTAAAGTTTTCCCCTCATTTTTACGCACTAAATGAAAAAGATGAATTTAACTCACGCGTAACTTGTTATTGTAAATTATTATGTGAAAGTAAAAGATTATTAAAATTAAAGTTTTCTCTGCGTTTTTATGCACTTGATGAAAAAGATGAATTTCACTTACTAACAACTTATAATTGTGAATTAAAAGGTGCGTGTAAAATATGATTCAAATTGAAGTTTTTATACGCTTAATGAAATAGATGGACTTCACTTACCGAAACCATCTTATCATTGTGAATTGCAAAGTGCGTGTAAAAGATAATTAAAATTAATCTTTTCTCCGCTTTTTCAAGCATTTAATCTTAAAAATAAATTTTCTTGCCTAAACCTCCTTATAGTTGCGAATTAAAACGTTAGTGTTAAAAGCAATTAATATTAACGTTCTCTTCGCTTTTATATGCACTTGACGAGAAAGATGAATTTCACTTACTCACAACTTAATGTGAATTAAAAGGTGCGTGTAAAAGATAATTAAAATTAAAGTTTTCTCCGCGTTTTTAGGTACATAATTAAAAAGTTAAATTCACTATACCGAAACCTTGTCGTTGTGAATTAAAAGTTGCGTGTAAAAGATAATAAATTCTTTAGCTAGTTTACCAGGTGTTTTTATGCACTTAATGAAAACCTGAATTTCGCTTACTCCGATCTTGTCATAATGAATTAAAAGATGGAAGTAAAGAAAATTAAAATTAAAGTTTTCTCCTCGTTTTAATAAAAAACATGATTTTCACTTACTCGGATCTAATCATTGTGAATTAAAAGTTGCGTTTTAAACATAATTAAAATTAACGTTTTCTTCACCATTTTATGCACTTAATGAAAAAAAGGTGAATTTCACTCACCGATACCTCAAAATTGTGAATTGAAAGGTGCGTATAAAAATGATTAAAATTATGGTTTCTCCGCATTTTATGCACTTAATGAAGAAGAACAATTTCACTTACCAAAAACTAATCATTGTGAATTTAAAGTGCGTGTAAAAGATAAATAAAATTAGAGATTTCTCAGCGTTTTTACGCATTTAATGAAAAAGATAAATTTTGTTTTGCTTACTTCTAACTACTCATTATGAATTTGAACGTGTGTGTAAAAGATAATTAGATTAAACTTTAAAACCGAAATATTTTCCAAGTATAATTATTACCGCTCATATTTATTCGGTAATATTACTAAATAAATTTTCTTCTTGTATAGCATCAGGGATAGATTTAATTTTGGAAGTAGGAATGGAGAACAGAGTAATCTGGGCGCGCGTCAAAGTCCCGGACCCCCTTCCATGGGACGGGGGTATGAAAGCAGAGGCGGGTCATAGCGACAGAAGTAAAACAGGAATTACGTATTTTTCGCCGTCGCCGTCAGCAACGTCATCAAAACTTAGTTTAAGTTAGTCAATAAGATAATTTAAACCTTTCGATACGTGTTGGAGGGAGGGGCTCTTTACTGGGCTATGAATCGGACCTCAGATTAATAACCCCTGGATATGAAAAGCAAGCAAAACCGGGAGTTTTCAAATAGTATCGCCATGTGGCGCCCTCAGACGGCAAAACGTAGAGCTTTGTCACCCCATGCAGACGACGCAGTTTGAATTGTACGGTTGTACAATTCAAGGCCTAGTAAACGTAAACGGTTTTTTTTTTGTGTCTTCGAAGACCATTATTGCTTTTCGGTCATTTGATTTATCAAATTTAAAATTTAATCTAATTTTTACATAAACAAAAAACCTAAAACCTACCTAATTTAGTGACCAAACCTCCGAACCAGGTACCGGGATGAGAAGAGAAAAAGAAACTTGAACCGCGGATAAAAAGTGCCCGAGGCTTAAAAAAGCATGGAGTAGCAAACGCGGTCACGCGCTTACTGAGTCTGTTTGGGGTAACTTTTTAACAAGTTTTGATATAGGGGCGCTAGAGATGCCGATACCGTATTCAAGTATGCCTCCCTATTTCCTTTCATATCCAGGGGTTATTAATCTGAGATTGGACTGAAGTAAAAGCTAACCGTTCTCCATTCCTACTTCTAAAATTAAATCTATCCCTGATAGCAAAGTCAAATTGTGGCCATTTTCTAATACTTATTTTCTTTTTTTCAAACCAGGTTAAGGCCTAAATCTCTTTTTACATTATTTTACTTGACATAAATTGGCCGTACAGATTTGAATAAATATTTCCAAAGTTAGGTTATTTCAGAGCTTTCTTACGAATTGGACGTGAATTCGCTAACTGCGCTAGGACGAGAATAATGAATACGGCAAAGATGAGAAACATTTTGTTGGAATACATCTTGCAGATAATTTATACAACTGATCAGCTATAATAACTATAAAAGTACTGTATTAAAAGAATAGTGTCGTTCCTTAGTTAGCACTTGGATTGTAGTGCTATTTGTTGTAGGCTAATAGACGGTTTTAAACTCTTTAAAGTTTAAACTCAGCCATGCGCTCACGTATGCCTGTTACTATCTATCGTGGCTCTCGGAAAGTAAACCGCATCCCACGCAGAACCGACACAGGAGAGCAGCAGTTCAATTTAACATTTTACTTGCACCTATAACGCGCTAGAAGAATATAGTTCGAGGGGTTCGACATTTACACAAAATCCCGTACGCTTCGCAAAATCACGAAATATTTCTCACAAAATCACGAAATCTTTGAAGAAATCACGAAATCAAAGATGAAATCACGAAATCTTTGAAGAAATCACGAAATCAAAGATGAAATCACGAAATCTTTGGCGAAATCACGAAATCAAAGATGAAATCACGAAATCAAAGATGAAATCACGAAATCTTTGGCGAAATCACGAAATCAAAGATGAAATCACGAAATCTTTGGCGAAATCACGAAATCAAAGAAGAAATCACAAAATCTTTGCGAAATCGTGAAATCACGAAATCATTGGCGAAATCACGAAATCAAAGATGAAATCACGAAATCATTGGCGAAATCACGAAATCTTTGGCGAAATCACGAAATCAAAGAAGAAATCACAAAATCTATGCGAAATCACGAAATCAAAGAAGAAATCACAAAATCTATGCGAAATCGTGAAATCACAAAATCTTTGCGAAATCGTGAAATCACGAAATCTTTGGTGAAATCACGAAATCCCGTACGCTTTTTTGGGGATGTCGGACCCCTCGATATAGTTGGCAAGTTTTATAGAATTCCTCTCCATTAGTAGATCATCGTAACGTTTTACCGAGGCGTGTTTTATTGAAATGGGGCAGTATTTTCAAACAAATTGCGTTCCATATATAGATGTTCTAGATTCTTGTTATGGTTAAAATAATCAAGCCACGGCTCTCTACTCTCATATACAGAGCACAACACTACACTACACTCGCCGCTATTTGAGTTCATTGATCTAACCAGAAGTAGGATAATGGACTAAAAGTATCGAGGTAACCAAATTCTTCACTTGGCGAAAGTGAATATTCTTGATTACACACCAACGGTTGGCCCTCTGGTAGCGGTTTCTGAATTTTCCCTCCAAAACTTGAGACGCTCGCGGTGGTAGACGGCCAAACTAGATTCAAGCACCCGCGTCCGTGTTCCGCGGCTTTTGGTTGAGGGGAAGGGGGTAGGAAATGTTTTTGGAAATCGACCAATTTTTTTCTCTCTAGTGTAGGCGCGATAGAAACGGCATAAAATCCTCAAATTTGTTCACTAGTGCCAGGATCTATTACCAATGCTAGAGCTCTTTACTTCTAGTCTCATCTTACTTCTGATCTAGCTTTTAAAGCAAAATTGATCCATATTTTTACCTCTCCGAGTGACGTATGTCACGGAGAGGTTCTAATTTCGACGTGTCTGTGTGTGTGTGTCTGTCTGTTGTTATTGACTTACACCCCAGGGGACCGCGTTCGCAGTTTTCAAATCGGAGCAAACATGTTCTCAATTTCCGGAAATTTCGAAAATTGTATTACACTTACAGGCTATTACTCCATTGCCTGTCTAACACCAACAGCCTCTGGTCTATGCCCATCCCACCTGGACACCAGTCTGTACACACTGGCTTCTAATCACCACCCTCTTATGGTCTTTGTCCATCCTACATGGACACTTGTCTGTACACACTAGCTTCTAATCACCACCGTCACCTGCTCTATGTCCATCCCACATGGACACCAGTCTGTACTTACTGGCTTCTAACACCACCATCTTCTGGTCTTTGTTTTTATCCATCCCACATGGACACCAGTCTGTACACCTGGCTTCTACTCCATCATCATTCTTATGGTTAAGACATACGCGGCGATCGGCCAGGGTTACGAGAAACGTCTGGCCTCCCAATGGTGGGGCTTCCACCAAAGGTTCACGCAATTGCGCTGTTCTTATCTATAGCTGCGATTCGAAACCCTTATATACTACCTATTTGAATAAGGCGAAGCAACCGGCGTATGCTTCATTTCAAACGCCAATATTAGTCAAGTCTCTCAAGAATGTTTAATTGTTCTTTATCAAAACGATGTAACGCTCAATAAGGCGAACAACTAACGAAGAAAATAATTAATATTAATTAAATTTATTTTAATATTTAAGATAATCTTGCTTCTCAACTCAAAATTAATACGGAAAGAGTTAAAAAGCAGTCTATGCTTTTGTCTGTGTGTGTCCGTCCATTTTTACACTAGTGCGTCGCGTTAGCAGTTAGCCTTGTGTTGATGTGTTAAGAAATCATACAGAACCATAATATTCCCTTTTTCTATAATATAAAGTGAATATGTGGAAGTATTTTTCGTAATTATGATGCATTTAGTACTTTTGTAGCTTTAAAGCTCTGTTTCATTTCGATTTTCCAAAGATTTTTTTTAATATTGTTATTTGAAATGGCTGTTTAAATATTACTTAAGCTATACTACATCTGTATATAGAATAATCCTTGGTTTAGTGATTTCATGAAGAAAATTAAGACTGAGACTCCGGCGGCTATATCAAATATTATCCGCAATAGGCTTAGTGATACAAAGAGTATATAATTGAGGCCTGAGGTGAAGTAAACTTTGGGCTTTGATTTTCGTGTCTGAAATGAAGAGACATCAACGGTTCAGAGTGAGCCGAAAGTTAAATACACTCTTAAATAATCGGGTTAAGATTTTATAATAGAAGAAAAGATCATAGTGGCAATTAGAATAGTAAAAGGGCTAATGGTAAACGGGTAGTACCCACAGACATTATATTCTCTTTATGGTGCGCATTGATTATTAGTGCGTCTAGCTACAAAATAGCTTTGGTGTTATTTAACGTTAACATTCATGTTGGCAAATTAAGAATATTGTTGAGGTGAGACGAGACACGATAGTGTTTACACTGCAAACCAGTTGTGAATGTAGCTATCAGAATATACGGTAAACAGCTGAAGCGTAGACTTCATTTCCTGTTCTTTCCCCATTGACTGATTTCCATATGTCCAAGATTTATCCTTATTGGATGTAAAATGTCGTCTGCTTTACTGTATATTCGCTATGCTTGGAATACTGCTTCAATATTTCGTAAATTTTTACTTCAAAAAAGAGAAATAATTCCATATCTAGGTAAATAAGTTTGTAGTAGTAGACCTTTAGATTCGGAGAGGTAATATTTTGGTTTTCCCAACTTGTTTATTTAATATTTCGTATTAGTCCTAAATTCAGATTGTTTTAATTGAAGTTCCTCGGGTGTTAACGGGGAATAACGGGGTAAAGGAAAAGAAGTTTTACATTTATTTTCTATTGAACACCTGTAGAAATACTTCAGCCCCTCCTTGAACACGATCGTCCAATGAGAAGAAGTCTTCAGGACGTTCTCTGTTTATATTTTCGTAATGCTTGTTGTATTGTGAAATTCTTATGCTTAAAATGTTCAGTCAGTTTAACGATAACTCGACTAACTAATATAATATATTGTAACCACGCTTGCGAGATTACTAAACTCGCCCCATTTGCACGTGGCCATAAAAGCCTTGGCTAATACTAAGAATAACTACACTGGTTCCTTAGGTTAATTCATACTTTATTAACTAACAATTTAAATAATAATTAAATACCGACTTGTATTTACAACTAAAGAATTAAATAATAATTACTATTGACGGATGAAGTCCAATACCAGGGCAAGACGCCCTATGCTCGAGCATACTACTACATTCTAGTAGTGGAGAATGACTGACTTAATAGGATAAGCAGTCGATGCTTATATAGTACGGGGAAAGGTCAGAGGTAACACTGGGTGTTAATCCTCTATGTAACCTTACACCCCTGGAGTAGAAACTCAGGAGGTCCCTTAATTACTACGGAAGGTTACAATATAGTTGTTTTAATGGGTTAATTAGCTAAGGTAGGAACTAGTGAAAACGTATTAAAATTTATTACAAATAGATTATATAAAAAGTTACAACTCTAGCCATTTTTAATATTTCTTTATTAGGGTTTGGTATAATTCAAAGATTTATTATGTTTTAAATAACTTTTAATTACTTTTACTACTCCTAAACTAAATTTAAATCGCCACTTATGTCTAACAAACCCCACTGCTGTTCACTGGCACTGAGTAGAGTTAAAGTGGATTAATACACAATGTTAAACCTTGTAATGAGAAAATAGTACTACCTTTGAACAGTTGAGATGATTATGTTTGCTTTAGTTACGATCTCTTTTAATAAATAATAAAAAGTTTTCAATTAGAAATATTTAAAATCCAGGGAGAATTCTACTTCAACATCATTTTAACTCTAAAGAGATTTCTTTGGCAACAAGATCTGACTTGTTTGCCTTTTAAAATTTTGCCGTAGAAAAATGCGGAATTAATGCTTTATATCGACTTAATATTTAAAGCAAGCAATCCTGAAACCATAAGTAATGAAATAACAATAAGTATGGTTTGCTGTAGATAGGCCTGGACTGTTGCCATTTGGCAACTCTAAAAGCCTAACATATTATTCCTTGGAAGTTGTTTATATCTGTTGGATCTTCCTCACTCCAAAGGGGTAGCTACTAACAGAACTAGTTTTCATTTGAAAATAAAAATGAGCAAGTTTGATCGGTGAAAATAATTTTGAATTAATTTGATACTTATTCTTGTTACGTTACTTATGGCGAAACGCTGTCCTTTGAGGATTACGTTGAATATTTTATAAAGAAATTCTTCAAGCTTTACGAAAAGGCAAACACTCCTTAAAATCTTAAGCAAATATTTGAGTACCAAAGATGATCCCGCGTCATAACGTTAACCTATAACTTGGAAACACTCTCTCTTTTCTAACCAAAAATATCCGAAATTTAATTTAAAATTTAGCAGTTAATTATCTCATCCAAACCAGAACAACTACGTTTGACCGGTCAGCGCGATAACACGATATATACGCCATGATATAAATTGTCCACGCTTTTTTCTCTCTAAAATCTTGACTTTTTGGATTTAAAATATAAGAACTCCAAGCAAACTTCAAGTAGATAATTCTATTTATGAATTGAGATGCGCTTTAAAAATTTGCCAAAAATTCTTATTTATGTACATTTTTAGCGCCTACCAGTCAAAGCATAGTTATCCACGTTTATCATTAGTGGAACCAAGTTGATTTTACAGGCTTTTGATAAATTGTCCACGCCCTTTTTGCTCTCTAAAATCTTGACTTTTTGGATTTAAAATATAAGAACTCCAAGCAAACGTCAAGTAGATAATTTTATTTATGAATTGAGATGTGCTTTCAAAATTTGAGAAAAATTCTTATTTATGTACATTTTTAGCGCATACCCAGTCAAAGTATAGTTACCACGTTTATCATCAGTGAAACCAAGTTGATTTTATAGGCTTTTGATTGATAAAATAGGCGCGTAATGCTATCAAAACATTTCTGGTCTTTGGCCCATGTAAAGTCTAAAAGACACAAAATAAATTAAACTTTTTAATCTGTATTTCCTGAATTTTCCCACAAAATATATCTGCGGTTTCATTGGCGAAGTTTCAGTCAATCAGTGAAATGAATGAGAAAAACCTATTCGGAAAAATGCGGCCTATACTATATTTAATTTGGGAAACCTTTTTATGCCAATTATAAAACTACACTTATACGCCTAGTACTAGCTTTTACCCGTGGCGTCGCTGGCGTATATTATTATCGCACATATAAAATGGCGCCAAAATTTCTCAGCAAAGACTGAAACTGTAATAAAATCCCAAATAAAATGCATAAATCCGAGCTCAACCCCGTCCCCGTGGCAATCGCAGCGCAGTTGAAGCTGGATCCTGGAGAAGAAGTAGCTTGTGTGGAGATTTGATGGAAACATTAAAAATTACTTAAGGGGCTTTTCTATTCTCTCGCCCTGAGGGGAAGGGGGGCGGGAAATTGTCTCCGCTCATCCATACGTAATAACATAAGCCTGTCGTACTCTCCACAAGTAAGCGTTCAAAGGACTTTTTCGTATTAAGAGCAAGCCTCCCTTAGATGGTCGTCTTGAGGTGGAGAGGCTGTTTGTGTAGAAGAGCTTCTCTGAGAGGCAGATTTGTAGGAAATATAAATAATTTGCCTTCCGTGATCTGAACCTGGGCCGTAATCCGACTTTACTTTGACACCCAGTCACAGTTGGTTAAGTAACTTTTAAGCTCCTGCAGAGACTTTCAATTTACGATGCATTTAATAGAGACTTTTCACACATGGAGGATTCATATCATTTACACCAGGAGGACAGAAATCCGTCTACTTTTTGTCTTCCAGGTAGCCCGGTCTCATGGTGTAAATGGTATGAATTCTCCATGTGTGAAAACCATCTATAGAGACTTGCCCCTGTTGAAAACATGTGCCAATAAAAACGGACTTGCAAAAAAAAACTGCACACCTGGTGACGGACAGAAGTTACGTAAATTATTCGTGAAATCAAAAAAAGCTTGAAAAATTGTCTTACTGACTAATGTATTTGGCGCAATTTCGACGCCTTTTCTTACATTTATTTTCATATGGCGCTGCAGTCGTCGAAGCATAGACAATGCGGAAGACCCATACTTAGTGAGGACAAGCTTATGGAAAATGAGCGTCCAACAAAGTTTGCAGTTCCTGTAGACTTATTTTAATAAATGCGGTATTAAATGAGCATTTTTCACGGCGCGTCACTTTTATCTGTTTTCCGGAGTAAACTGGACTTAAACGATTACCATGATATTATCATATATTTGCATGACGCCCTAATCAGTCCCGCCCTACAACCAGCTCAAGTCGTCGCACCAGATTATACGCTCTTCTTCACAGCCAAATTGACTTTAGTCCAAGAATAAATGTTTTTGCTAAGGCTTGGCACCACACTGTTTTCATAAGCAGAACCTTTTTTATTCCTTCCTGTTTTACGGAAGCTAATGTTGCATTTTTTTAGTACTTCTTTTTCTGCCTTAAAGGGAGTAGAAACGGTAAATTTCGGTTTCAGTTAAAAATGTATGAAAGGTGTTACAAAAACATTTTTGCTTTATGGTGATTAACAACCATCATTTCGCAGTTCATCTCTAGAAATTTTACTAGCACTATTCATACGCTAGTTTTTAACTAGTCACCTTCTCTATCTTGAAACTAGCACGAGTATACTTCTAAGGGATATATATAGTCAGGAGTTCATATTAACCCCCCTCCGGGGGGAAGTATGAAACTGGCCATAGAGCTAATGGTAAAAATCGCGAACAACAAGATTCTGTCGTTGCGCATAGAAAGGATTAGCCTGTTTATGGACATACAACCTTACAGTATATCGTAGTGGTATCTATGCTCCTTGGTTTTCGATCCAAAACTTCCGTTGGCTGGGATCTCCGTCGAAAAGAAAAATGGCGATATGGTGGACGTAGAAACACGTTGCAATTCTTATATTAAAGATACTGGGGATAAATTTGTACAAACCGTTTTAATTTAACCACGGAATTCTCACTCACACATATCACAACAAAACATCATTGACGATCGTTTAAATGTTTTGTAGAAAACTAGAAACCCCGACTAAAAGCCAACTTCTTAGCCAAGGCTTAATTTACACCTTTCCGACAGAACCAGACGTGAGCCATTTTCGCTCTCAAAATCACAAGATAACAAGTTGGGAAAGCCAAAATATTACCTCTCCGAGTGGAGATGACTATCACTACCCCCATGAGTTAATAATATGTTAGCTCCCTATAAGTTACTCAGGCTCCATAGGCGTAATGTATCCAGCGATTTCTTCTCATTTCGCCCGCGTGGGAAGAAAATCCGAATGTTGCGCTCCCTCTCGTCGGAAAAAAATCCCGCTCGTACGGCTCCTCGACCTCGAGTCGTCGGCTGCTTTTTCACCAAGGGAGTGTTTTAGTCTTGAATGTTTATGTTCTAACAATTTAACATTAAATCAAGGCGTTTGTGTCAGTACTGAGACAAACAAGTTGGGAAAGCCAAAATATTACCTCTCCGAGTGGAGATGACTATCACTACCCCTTAAACAACCTAAATATATGCTGTCGAACCCGCATCTATCGCTTTTTTTAATTCTTTGCAAGTGCAGGAATTCAATTTTAAAATAGTCAATTGTTCAAGCCTTTTCAATATCTCTCAATTGCTGTGGAAACTCTACTCTCTCGCTATACCTCAACCGTATTCTTAGTCTACCAGTATGATTTGTAACATTTGTCCATATCAAAGCTGAATCATACCTCGCCACACAAAAAGCAAATGTCCCCAAAACATGGAAGCCACAACCCAATCACACATAAGCTAGGCTCTCACTTAACCAAAATAATTATTAAACAGTTAAATACTCACAAAGATTGGCAAAATCAATCTCCAATGTCTTTTTTACCAATACCTAGCCGTTTGGATTTTTCTAAAGCAATCTTAGCACCAAAATATTTTTTGATACAAAATAAATGTTCTATATTCTTCATTTTTGAAAATATATTTTTAAGCGTTTATAATGATTACTCTCTACACCTACACTAACCTTACACAAACAAGGAGTATAAATCCACTAGTGGAAGCGGTGTTTTTATTGAAAATATATATTTTTAAACGTTTACCATGATTACGCTCTACAGCTACACTAATCTTACACAAACAAGGAGTACTATAAACCCACTACTGGAAGCGGTATTTTTATTCAAACGTAGAACAATTTCGCTTAAGTTAATCATCTCTAGGCATCGTTAAAAATGTCTCTATCACTCCTAGGTAACTGTATGCACAGGATTTTTCGACATTGTAACTCAAATTCATCTGATTATGTTTTAACAAGGTTAAAACTAACTGGGAGTGAGATGAAAGGAGCAGAAGCTTATCTGTCTTAGGAAATATGAAATTTTATCTTAACAGTTCGTTAAATCATAAGTTTATAACGAAAAAACGCGGAAGGGGAAAACGAGCAGACAACAGCGAATTTTGGGGGTGCCAAAGTTGAACTTCCACTCGAAACGCAATGAGAAAGTGGATAAAATAATGCCATCAGCTATTTAACTACGTCGATATATTTAACGACTTGACTCATGACATGCCCTTAACACTGGCTTCTATGAATCCTATTTATTCTTGGATGCTAGGAAACTTGGTAGACGTAACAGTCTGTACCAAGTACCCAAGCATCCTTCAATAAACGTCTGGCAACATTGTGGTACGCATGGTAAAACTAAATGTGTATTTATTTATTCGACTCACTCCAAGCCGTTAAGCCCTCATTACAGAGGATTTGAAACACTATCGTAATTCATAGTGTCTCGAATCTCTACGTTCCTGTCCGTTATGAACAGTGCTGAGAGAATGATACATCAGAAAGAGCCATTCAAATCGAATTGCCGAAAATATTATCCATATTTTCATTTCATATGGGACTATCCATGGGCTCGTTCAGCGCACGATTCCCATGGTCAGACATTTCTTAAATTTTCCAAACTCGTGATGAGCTCTCGCATAGCATGAGCTTCCATGCGGTTCAACTCTTCCATACTTAAAGAGTCATCAGAGAAATTTAGGGATAACCTGTCAGGGTACTCGGTAAAGTATGGAGTCGGGGGGATAAGGGCGGAGGTTGAGGGAATAGGGGTGGGGGTTGGTGGAAGTGTAACGTCCGTAAGGGAAGGGGTGTCGGAGCTAGAGCTAGATTCAGAGCTAAATCTAAATCTCAGCATTGTACGCTTTTTAGGAGAAGTTTTCAAGTGCCGGGCTGTCACGTGGGCAGTTAACGCAAAAAATAACTATCAAAGACAGAACTTCTAACAGATGTTAGGGAACAGTTGGAAAGTCGTCCAGAGTCAGGAATAGAAAATGATTATTTCAAGTGCACGCCGAAGTTTTTATACCCTTGGCGTGATAAAATGACCTTATGAAATTTCTCCATCTTTGGGTATGAGGGGCTATGACTAAATAAATATTTTACACTATTTGGGAGATACGGTATGATGTATGCTCTAAGTGTTTCCCCAACAATTATTTCCGCAATTATCTGATACACATTAAACTTTAAAGGGTTTAATAAGCTTCATTTGCTCACACATTTCCCACCATAAATTGGAAATACATTTTTCCCCGTTTGAAATGTTTGCGTTTAGAAATGTGGTTGCCATATTTTCTATTCACTATCAAATTAGAACGTTCAAACATTTGTTGTTCATTATCCCGGAAAGTATGTGAAAGAAACCAAATTTTATCTCAAAATCGGTACTCTTATCAGATCGAAAGTTCGACTTTTCAGAAAGTTGGGAGTTTTAATTTCCATATTATTTCAAAATTTTCTTTTATTATTTATATTCTTTAAAAATATATACATTTACTTTTAATTAATTTAACATTATTTTTTGAAGCATTCGAATAGAGGGTTTATCACCCACCCACGGCCCCTTACAAACACCTCCCATTTGGATGGTTGAAGTGCTGGAGGGAAGGCATATCCATCCTCCCCTCTACTCCACTTGACGATAAACTCATCCTCCTCCCCACTCCTCCTCCTCCGCTTACTCCCAACAACGTCACCGTCCAGCTCCCGGTTCCCGAACAGATATCCAATTGTGTGGTCCGTAGCCCTCGGTTGCACCATCGCACCTTCAAGTTCTCCACCCGGGATTACTTCCAAGGTGTCGAAGTAAATCTCCGGGCGGAGAACATCCATTACGGGGAGTCCATTTCGAATTCTGGTAATACAAATAAACGGAAATTTATGTTAGAAAATGTGAAGTATTATTACTTTATATGCAATTATATCATAACCAAATTCACCACCTTATGCTGTATGTTCTTATAAACTCTAACTTAAAATTAGTTATACTCGGGATATAGAAACTTTACGTACCTCTTAACCACAACACGACCAATCATCTCTTCGCGGCTTCGTAAAATTATTCTTGGAGAAGGATGATACTATAAGAATAATATAATTATTTGTTATTACTATGTATGTCTATACAAATCTTGAATTTTATTCACCCCTTATATCCACACATTTATATGATATAATCGTATTATATTCATGTAAATCATACAAATTTAATAGTAAAGAATAGTGAAACCTCAGGGGATAATAACTAGAACTTAGAAATATATACAATCAGGTACTTACATGAGAGGTGGTGTCCATTTTCCCTCGTGGTCGTTTTTCTCTCAAGGACAGAACTTCTAATAGATGTTAGGGAACAGTCGGAAAGTCGTCCAGAGTCAAGAATAGAAGATGATTATTTCAAGTGCACGCCGGGGTTTTTATACTCTTGGCGTGATAAAATGACCATATGAAATTTCTCCATCTTTGGGTACGAGGGGCTATGACTAAATAAATATTTTGCACTATTTGGGAGATACGGTATGAACTATGCTCTTAGTGTTTCCCAACAATTATTTTCGCAATTATCTGATATACATTAAACATTAAAGGGTTTAATAAGCTTCATTTGCTCAAACATTTCACACCATAAATTGGAAATACGTTTTCCCCGTTTGAAATGTTTGCGTTTAGAAATGCGGTTGTCATATTTTCTATTCACTATCAAATTAGAACGTTCAAACATTTGTTGTTCATTTTCCCGGGAAGTATGTGAAAGAAACCAAATTTTATTTCAAAATCGATACTCTTATCAGATCGAAAGTTCGACTTTTCAGAAAGTTGGGAGTTTTAATTTCCATATTATTTCAAAATCGTGATATATTTTGATAAGGGTGATTTTAACTAATTTCACTACTTTAATATTACTCTTAGTGTTTCCCCAACAATTATTTCCGCAATTATCTGATACACATTAAACTTTAAAGGGTTTAATAAGCTTCATTTGCTTACACATTTCCCACCATAAATTGGAAATACGTTTTTACCCGTTTGAAATGTTTGCCGTTTCTTGTTTTAGTTCAAACTTTTCTCCTAATTTCTGTTCAAACGTCTCTAATTTCCGTTTAAACTTTTTATACTATTGTTGAAACGATTCCTACTTTTGTTCAAACGTTTCCTATTTATGCTCAAACGTTTCCTATTTTCACACCGAACTCATATTGTATACGTTCTGAAAATGGAAAGTGCAAAAATGTGATTTTAAGTTATGAGTGAAACACAATTGAGAACGAAGTTAAATGACTATAAAATGGGCGGAAATTACAAAAGTGTGGATAAACCCGATGTGAAATGAAAACAAATCGATTGAAATTAATCGAAAACGACTAAGGAAATGGATCAAAGTGTTGTTAATCTACAAAAATGTTCTTAAAAACTTTATCAAATGGCCAAATTTCAATTAAAAGTGACGTGAAATGATTAGCAATGCAAATAAAAGTTAGGTTTTCCAGTTAAAATACACTTGAAAGCGATGTTGAATAACTTAAGTGTAATTGGTATTACTGTTAAGAGACTAAAAATCAAATTCCATTTACGATATTGTTAAGTTTACCTTCGTTTCTAGAAAGTGTGTCGCGGGGATCTTAGATTTTTCGGATAAAAGCAATAAACTTGCAAGTCGAAAACTTTGTTAATAAATGTCTAAAACACAATT
Organism: Phalangium opilio; assembly: GCA_019434445.1. NCBI lineage: Eukaryota > Metazoa > Arthropoda > Arachnida > Opiliones > Phalangiidae > Phalangium > Phalangium opilio. Next base: position 209,158 of record JAEQBA010000293.1, on the reverse strand, counting down.
GAGAACGAAGTTCAATGACTAAAATCAAATCGTGGGCGAAAGTGTTGTTAAATTAATAAAATACTGATCAGCCTGTTATAAAATTAAAAAATTCGATTGAAAGTAATCTTAAATGACTAAGGAAATGGATCAAAGTGTGGTTAAACCACTAAAATGTTGTTGAAGACTTTTACAAATGACTAAATTTCAATTAAAGGCGACGTCGAATGGCTAGCAATGAACTCACGAATTTGTGTGATTTAGTGAGAAATTTCAATATATCAAAGAAAATTCCAAATTATTTGAAACCAATGGAAATACTCGGATTCGCTAGAGTGAATCATCATCAGCCTTGGATAGATGGGTCAAGACTTCGAACCTTAGGACCGAGGCGGGGCCGCCTAATGAAACACACGCCGGGAGATAATACGCACGTGGCGGCCCCGCTTCGGTCCTAAGGTTCGAAGTCTTGACCCATCTATCCAAGGGTGATGATGATTCACTCTAGCGAATCCGAGTATTTCCATTGGTTTCAAATAATTTGGAATTTTTCTTTGATATATTGAAATTTCTCACTAAATCACACAAATTCGTGAGTTCATAATTAGGGTAAAATTGGTTTTATCGTTCACTGATTGCTTTTTGATTAGTAATAGTTATTTTACCTTACAATTCGAAGCGGTTATTTCCCTGGATTTTGGAAATTTTCGACTTGTAAGTTATTACTTTAACTGAAAATCTAAGATCTCCTAAAACTCACGAAAAACTTAACATTATCCAAATGGAATTTAAATAAACGTTAATTAACCGAAAAACAAACTTTATTTGCATTGCTAGCCATTCGACGTCGCCTTTAATTGAAATTTAGTCATTTGTAAAAGTCTTCAACAACATTTTAGTGGTTTAACCACACTTTGATCCATTTCCTTAGTCATTTAAGATTACTTTCAATCGAATTTTTTAATTTTATAACAGGCTGATCCGTATTTTATTAATTTAACAACACTTTCGCCCACGATTTGATTTTAGTCATTGAACTTCGTTCTCAATTGTGTTTTAGACATTTATTAACAAAGTTTTCGACTTGCAAGTTTATTGCTTTTATCCGAAAAATCTAAGATCCCCGCGACACACTTTCTAGAAACGAAGGTAAACTTAACAATATCGTAAATGGAATTTGATTTTTAGTCTCTTAACAGTAATACCAATTACACTTAAGTTATTCAACATCGCTTTCAAGTGTATTTTAACTGGAAAACCTAACTTTTATTTGCATTGCTAATCATTTCACGTCACTTTTAATTGAAATTTGGCCATTTGATAAAGTTTTTAAGAACATTTTTGTAGATTAACAACACTTTGATCCATTTCCTTAGTCGTTTTCGATTAATTTCAATCGATTTGTTTTCATTTCACATCGGGTTTATCCACACTTTAGTAATTTCCGCCCATTTTATAGTCATTTAACTTCGTTCTCAATTGTGTTTCACTCATAACTTAAAATCACATTTTTGCACTTTCCATTTTCAGAACGTATACAATATGAGTTCGGTGTGAAAATAGGAAACATTTGAGCATAAATAGGAAACGTTTGAACAAAAGTAGGAATCGTTTCAACAATAGTATAAAAAGTTTAAACAGAAATTAGAGACGTTTGAACAGAAATTAGGAGAAAAGTTTGAACTAAAACAAGGAACGGCAAACATTTCAAACGGGTAAAAACGTATTTCCAATTTATGGTGGGAAATGTGTAAGCAAATGAAGCTTATTAAACCCTTTAAAGTTTAATGTGTATCAGATAATTGCGGAAATAATTGTTGGGGAAACACTAAGAGTAATATTAAAGTAGTGAAATTAGTTAAAATCACCCTTATCAAAATATATCACGATTTTGAAATAATATGGAAATTAAAACTCCCAACTTTCTGAAAAGTCGAACTTTCGATCTGATAAGAGTATCGATTTTGAAATAAAATTTGGTTTCTTTCACATACTTCCCGGGAAAATGAACAACAAATGTTTGAACGTTCTAATTTGATAGTGAATAGAAAATATGACAACCGCATTTCTAAACGCAAACATTTCAAACGGGGAAAACGTATTTCCAATTTATGGTGTGAAATGTTTGAGCAAATGAAGCTTATTAAACCCTTTAATGTTTAATGTATATCAGATAATTGCGAAAATAATCGTTGGGGAAACACTAAGAGCATAGTTCATACCGTATCTCCCAAATAGTGCAAAATATTTATTTAGTCATAGCCCCTCGTACCCAAAGATGGAGAAATTTCATATGGTCATTTTATCACGCCAAGAGTATAAAAACCCCGGCGTGCACTTGAAATAATCATCTTCTATTCCTGACTCTGGACGACTTTCCGACTGTTCCCTAACATCTATTAGAAGTTCTGTCCTTGAGAGAAAAACGACCACGAGGGAAAATGGACACCACCTCTCATGTAAGTACCTGATTGTATATATTTCTAAGTTCTAGTTATTATCCCCTGAGGTTTCACTATTCTTTACTATTAAATTTGTATGATTTACATGAATATAATACGATTATATCATATAAATGTGTGGATATAAGGGGTGAATAAAATTCAAGATTTGTATAGACATACATAGTAATAACAAATAATTATATTATTCTTATAGTATCATCCTTCTCCAAGAATAATTTTACGAAGCCGCGAAGAGATGATTGGTCGTGTTGTGGTTAAGAGGTACGTAAAGTTTCTATATCCCGAGTATAACTAATTTTAAGTTAGAGTTTATAAGAACATACAGCATAAGGTGGTGAATTTGGTTATGATATAATTGCATATAAAGTAATAATACTTCACATTTTCTAACATAAATTTCCGTTTATTTGTATTACCAGAATTCGAAATGGACTCCCCGTAATGGATGTTCTCCGCCCGGAGATTTACTTCGACACCTTGGAAGTAATCCCGGGTGGAGAACTTGAAGGTGCGATGGTGCAACCGAGGGCTACGGACCACACAATTGGATATCTGTTCGGGAACCGGGAGCTGGACGGTGACGTTGTTGGGAGTAAGCGGAGGAGGAGGAGTGGGGAGGAGGATGAGTTTATCGTCAAGTGGAGTAGAGGGGAGGATGGATATGCCTTCCCTCCAGCACTTCAACCATCCAAATGGGAGGTGTTTGTAAGGGGCCGTGGGTGGGTGATAAACCCTCTATTCGAATGCTTCAAAAAATAATGTTAAATTAATTAAAAGTAAATGTATATATTTTTAAAGAATATAAATAATAAAAGAAAATTTTGAAATAATATGGAAATTAAAACTCCCAACTTTCTGAAAAGTCGAACTTTCGATCTGATAAGAGTACCGATTTTGAGATAAAAATTGGTTTCTTTCACATACTTTCCGGGGAAAATGAACAACAAATGTTTGAACGTTCTAATTTGATAGTGAATAAAAAATATGGCAACCACATTTCTAAACGCAAACATTTCAAACGGGGAAAAATGTATTTCCAATTTATGGTGGGAAATGTGTGAGCAAATGAAGCTTATTAAACCCTTTAAAGTTTAATGTGTATCAGATAATTGCGGAAATAATTGTTGGGGAAACACTTAGAGCATACATCATACCGTATCTCCCAAATAGTGTAAAATATTTATTTAGTCATAGCCCCTCATACCCAAAGATGGAGAAATTTCATAAGGTCATTTTATCACGCCAAGGGTATAAAAACTTCGGCGTGCACTTGAAATAATCATTTTCTATTCCTGACTCTGGACGACTTTCCAACTGTTCCCTAACATCTGTTAGAAGTTCTGTCTTTGATAGTTATTTTTTGCGTTAACTGCCCACGTGACAGCCCGGCACTTGAAAACTTCTCCTAAAAAGCGTACAATGCTGAGATTTAGATTTAGCTCTGAATCTAGCTCTAGCTCCGACACCCCTTCCCTTACGGACGTTACACTTCCACCAACCCCCACCCCTATTCCCTCAACCTCCGCCCTTATCCCCCCGACTCCATACTTTACCGAGTACCCTGACAGGTTATCCCTAAATTTCTCTGATGACTCTTTAAGTATGGAAGATTGAACCGCATGGAAGCTCATGCTATGCGAGAGCTCATCACGAGTATGGAAAATCTAAGCGAACTGTCTGACGATTTGAATCGTGCATTTAACGAGCCCATGGAGAGTGCCCAATTTTATCACGCTGGATGACACTCCCCCACATCCTCAGGTCGCATGTTACATCTTCGTCAAATGGTTGAATGGTCAGAATTAGACAAAGTTTTCGACTTGCAAGTTTATTGCTTTTATCCAAGGTGTTGACGTATTGACCCGAAGACTTAACAATATCGTAAATGGAATTTGATTTTTAGTCTCTTAACAGTAATACCAATTACACTTAAGTTATTCAACATCGCTTTCAAGTGTATTTTAACTGGAAAACCTAACTTTTATTTGCATTGCTAATCATTTCACGTCACTTTTAATTGAAATTTGGCCATTTGATAAAGTTTTTAAGAACATTTTTGTAGATTAACAACACTTTGATCCATTTCCTTAGTCGTTTTCGTTAATTTCAATCGATTTGTTTTCATTTCACATCGGGTTTATCCACACTTTAGTAATTTCCGCCCATTTTATAGTCATTTAACTTCGTTCTCAATTGTGTTTCACTCATAACTTAAAATCACATTTTTGCACTTTCCATTTTCAGAACGTATACAATATGAGTTCGGTGTGAAAATAGGAAACATTTGAGCATAAATAGGAAACGTTTGAACAAAAGTAGGAATCGTTTCAACAATAGTATAAAAAGTTTAAACAGAAATTAGAGACGTTTGAACAGAAATTAGGAGAAAAGTTTGAACTAAAACAAGGAACGGCAAACATTTCAAACGGGTAAAAACGTATTTCCAATTTATGGTGGGAAATGTGTAAGCAAATGAAGCTTATTAAACCCTTTAAAGTTTAATGTGTATCAGATAATTGCGGAAATAATTGTTGGGGAAACACTAAGAGTAATATTAAAGTAGTGAAATTAGTTAAAATCACCCTTATCAAATATATCACGATTTTGAAATAATATGGAAATTAAAACTCCCAACTTTCTGAAAAGTCGAACTTTCGATCTGATAAGAGTATCGATTTTGAAATAAAATTTGGTTTCTTTCACATACTTCCCGGGAAAATGAACAACAAATGTTTGAACGTTCTAATTTGATAGTGAATAGAAAATATGACAACCGCATTTCTAAACGCAAACATTTCAAACGGGGAAAACGTATTTCCAATTTATGGTGTGAAATGTTTGAGCAAATGAAGCTTATTAAACCCTTTAATGTTTAATGTATATCAGATAATTGCGAAAATAATCGTTGGGGAAACACTAAGAGCATAGTTCATACCGTATCTCCAAATAGTGCAAAATATTTATTTAGTCATAGCCCCTCGTACCCAAAGATGGAGAAATTTCATATGGTCATTTTATCACGCCAAGAGTATAAAAACCCCGGCGTGCACTTGAAATAATCATCTTCTATTCCTGACTCTGGACGACTTTCCGACTGTTCCCTAACATCTATTAGAAGTTCTGTCCTTGAGAGAAAAACGACCACGAGGGAAAATGGACACCACCTCTCATGTAAGTACCTGATTGTATATATTTCTAAGTTCTAGTTATTATCCCCTGAGGTTTCACTATTCTTTACTATTAAATTTGTATGATTTACATGAATATAATACGATTATATCATATAAATGTGTGGATATAAGGGGTGAATAAAATTCAAGATTTGTATAGACATACATAGTAATAACAAATAATTATATTATTCTTATAGTATCATCCTTCTCCAAGAATAATTTTACGAAGCCGCGAAGAGATGATTGGTCGTGTTGTGGTTAAGAGGTACGTAAAGTTTCTATATCCCGAGTATAACTAATTTTAAGTTAGAGTTTATAAGAACATACAGCATAAAGTGGTGAATTTGGTTATGATATAATTGCATATAAAGTAATAATACTTCACATTTTCTAACATAAATTTCCGTTTATTTGTATTACCAGAATTCGAAATGGACTCCCCGTAATGGATGTTCTCCGCCCGGAGATTTACTTCGACACCTTGGAAGTAATCCCGGGTGGAGAACTTGAAGGTGCGATGGTGCAACCGAGGGCTACGGACCACACAATTGGATATCTGTTCGGGAACCGGGAGCTGGACGGTGACGTTGTTGGGAGTAAGCGGAGGAGGAGGAGTGGGGAGGAGGATGAGTTTATCGTCAAGTGGAGTAGAGGGGAGGATGGATATGCCTTCCCTCCAGCACTTCAACCATCCAAATGGGAGGTGTTTGTAAGGGGCCGTGGGTGGGTGATAAACCCTCTATTCGAATGCTTCAAAAAATAATGTTAAATTAATTAAAAGTAAATGTATATATTTTTAAAGAATATAAATAATAAAAGAAAATTTTGAAATAATATGGAAATTAAAACTCCCAACTTTCTGAAAAGTCGAACTTTCGATCTGATAAGAGTACCGATTTTGAGATAAAAATTGGTTTCTTTCACATACTTTCCGGGGAAAATGAACAACAAATGTTTGAACGTTCTAATTTGATAGTGAATAAAAAATATGGCAACCACATTTCTAAACGCAAACATTTCAAACGGGGAAAAATGTATTTCCAATTTATGGTGGGAAATGTGTGAGCAAATGAAGCTTATTAAACCCTTTAAAGTTTAATGTGTATCAGATAATTGCGGAAATAATTGTTGGGGAAACACTTAGAGCATACATCATACCGTATCTCCCAAATAGTGTAAAATATTTATTTAGTCATAGCCCCTCATACCCAAAGATGGAGAAATTTCATAAGGTCATTTTATCACGCCAAGGGTATAAAAACTTCGGCGTGCACTTGAAATAATCATTTTCTATTCCTGACTCTGGACGACTTTCCAACTGTTCCCTAACATCTGTTAGAAGTTCTGTCTTTGATAGTTATTTTTTGCGTTAACTGCCCACGTGACAGCCCGGCACTTGAAAACTTCTCCTAAAAAGCGTACAATGCTGAGATTTAGATTTAGCTCTGAATCTAGCTCTAGCTCCGACACCCCTTCCCTTACGGACGTTACACTTCCACCAACCCCCACCCCTATTCCCTCAACCTCCGCCCTTATCCCCCCGACTCCATACTTTACCGAGTACCCTGACAGGTTATCCCTAAATTTCTCTGATGACTCTTTAAGTATGGAAGAGTTGAACCGCATGGAAGCTCATGCTATGCGAGAGCTCATCACGAGTATGGAAAATCTAAGCGAACTGTCTGACGATGGGAATCGTGCGCTGAACGAGCCCATGGAGAGTGCCCAAGTCATCACGCTGGATGACACTCCCCCACATCCTCAGGTCGCATGTTACATCTGCGACAAATGGTTGAATGGTCAGAATGAGACCATTTTACACATGCGTGAACATTTCCAAGGTGTTGACGTATTGACCCGAGAGGAGGAGGAGGTAGAGGAAGACTTTCCGGATCTAACAAGCCAGGAAGAACGAGCCATTCATCGTTTCATGGACCATGAGGAAGTGGAGGACTTTCCGATACTGACAAGTCAGGAGGAACGTGACATTCATCGCTTCATGGATCAGCGGGAGGGTGGAGGACAACCAACGTAAACGAACCGTCCACACATCAACCCGCCCACATGGGAATTACTAATTTTAACTAATTTAAATTTAAAATGCATATATGTATTCTCAATTAGTGGTGGATAAATAAATGAAGGTTAATTAAAGGTGGATTATCAATACGTTAACATAATTCTTATTTAGTTTAAAACGTTTAAACAAACAATAAGTTTGAACAGACTTAACGAGATGCAACTTGTTAGTATGTGGTTCTAAGGGAACTAGTGCCAACGAAACTGTAAATAAACTGGTCCCCGTTTAGCCCTATCATTTTCCCTGCCATTACACTTTGCACTTTTCAAAGTTAATCTGCAGCGATTCAAACTGATAATGGTATAGAACCGAATCTTTAGCACTTTTTGTAGTAATTCTTAGTGTTAAATGATAAGATAGGCCTACCAACAAATAAAAACACAGCTCTTTAAATTGAAGATAATTCAAAATCGTGATATATTTTGATGAGAGTGATTTTAATTAATTTCACTACTTTATAATATTATAAGATAAGACCTACCAACAAATAAAAACAGCTCTTTAAATTGGAGTTGACAATTATTTTTATTCATTTAACGTACAATTCGAACAAACGGGGACACCTACAAAAAGTCTGCAAAATAAGTGTAGGTCTTATTGGATCTCATGTGGTGATGAATCTCGCGAAACATTAAACTATGGGTGTTGTCGTAGAGACACTCGGCCAGCCTGCAAATGAGCATAGCTTTAAACAGATAATGCGCTGCCATATCGTTTTTGTCTTTATAATTTTTTCTAACCGTTTTGTTGGTTTTAAAAACCATAAATAGACACATGTGTAGAGCTAAGTTTAGAACTCTTAAGCTACAAAGAATGATTTCCCCGACTGTGTCGCCCCGGCGATAAGACCGTTAAAAGGGTGTTGTAGGCTGAAGTCCATTTTAACGAATGACACACATTTTCATATACCATTAGCTTTTATTAACAAATATTCTCTGCTCTTAAAAATAATTTTTGTTATCACACGTTTACAAAATTCATCTTCCAAAAAGGTTTTGTTTTGAAATACTTTATATATTTCAACGTAATCCAAGTTATCCACCGCGGTCTCATAGTTCATGGCCACGCGCATCTCCCAACCATCTAAACAATTGTGTTGTGTCTGGGATGGGTGATCGACACCACACCCGTAACAACATTTTTTATATTCATACGCAATTGTTCGAGAATGCAGTTTTTAATTAACTCGCGCACGCGTTTTCCCTCGTTGAGGAGCGTAACCACGTCGTTATAGGTTGACATCAACGTCTCGGTGGCGAAGTATCCAACCGCGAAGCCCTTCTTGGTTGGTAGCATCGTGCCGTACATCACACCCGTTCCGGGATACATCACCCTGATGTCCATTATCTTGCGACCCTGGTACGTTCTCAACTCTACACGCTTCGTCTCGGAACCGGTGAAAAACCACGATGTCCCCGGTGCGTCGTTTGCCTCGAAAAACGCTAATATTTCGGCCTTTCTTTGGTAGAGTTCGTGGAAGTCCGACTCCGCTAGGGTGATCCCCGTAGAACTATCTTGGCACCCCAGTCGTACGTCGAGATCCGGCGTAACCTCGATGCCTTTTTCCGACGATATGGGGAGGAACGTTGTGGCGGACATTCTGTCCAATTCAAAATTGTTAATTTACAATTACAACTAAATTTACAATTACTCTCGGTCTTTAAAATATTTTACTTACATTGTACTTGTCGGTCTCCTGGAACTTGCTGGTCTTCTGGTACTTGTTGGTCTCCTTCTTAGAACTTTGAGGTTGGAATGATTTTCTACTTCGGCTAGTCTGGCTATTTATAGTGCCATTATATTCTACGTCATTGTAGCTTTAACTGTGCATTTTTGGGGGTGAGTAATGGGTTTTCTGGGGCGCCACATGTCGCAATCGGGGGATAGAATATTTTTCCATGGCGTTGGTTTTCCCCGGGTTTTCCATGACGCCCTTTTCCGGGGTTTTACCCCCACAAGTTAAAATGCATTTTTAAACTACACTAGAATTGAACTGATTTGAATTCCCACTTTTTATTTTTCTTATCCCTTATCTTATCTTAGTGTTTGTGCATGGACTAAGCAATACTGAAGGACCGATGGCAGCCCATAGAGCCCCATACTAAGCGACTAAACAACCAACGTTAAGCTTACTTCCCCCTTTTCGGCCCCAAAATGGACGGGGGGATTATAAAAAATACTGAGTCAAGTCCCGGAAAAAGCTAGCGCCATCTAGACAAAGTAGGACGTTAGCTGCTTCCCTCTTTAGAACGTTGATTCCCCCATATGCCCCCCACTATCCGGTTGCTACTATCTGCCGCTAGAAGGCGAATTAACAAGTATTTTTCAACTGTCTCCCTCTGCCATCCGTCCTTCAGTATTGCTTTGTCCATGGTTTGTGATTAAATTAAACTTCTCGAAAGTTCCAGCGTCACTGGCGCCATCTGCTTCCCCCTCGCACCGCTCGCACCACTCTGCACCACTCTGCACCACCCGCCACTTGCACCACCCCTGCATTCCACAGTGCTTGGGCTGGGAGACTCATATGAACCCTACTGTGGTGCATAGAAGCTGGTGTCAAGGTGAAACTGACGAAGAACAGAAGATGGTTGTGCTTGGAAGCTAGCAAGTACAGACTAGTGTCCATGTCGAGTGGACGAAAACCAAAGCTGGTGGTGTTGGAACTCAAGTAGAATAGCCAGAGGAGACAAACCCAAATTTCCGTGAACTGTCAATGCAGTCCGGAAATTGGGAACACGTTTGCTCCGATACGCAAACTGCGAACGCGGTCACGTGGGGTCTGACAGACAGACACACAGACACGGCCGGTGTAATACCTCTCCGTGACATACGTCACTCGGAGAGGTAAAAAGTGCAGGAACTCAATGCAATTTGCCGATATTGATAAAGAATGCTAAAGATAAGAGTTGTTAATGTGACTTGAATCCAGAAAATTATACAACAGCTAAATCTATTCCACTGATCTCTTAACTGTTTTCTTAACCGAGGCTACTGAGCGAAATATTCGGCTGCTTAAATAGCTCCGATATCATTCGCTAGCTTCCACTACACGCGCTTCCGGGGAAAAACCGAAAGAAGAGTAAATTTTCGTTCGCGTGGCGGCCGCAGAGCGTCGCATATAATTGGGAAGCCGGCGGCGCGGGAGAAAACGCTGGAGTATAAAAATGTATTGCCTGACTAACTTATAGGGAGCTAACATATTATTAACTCATGCTACCCCTTAAACAACCTAAATATATGCATTTATCGCTTTTTTTAATTCTTTGCAAGTGCAGGAATTGAATTTTAAAATAGTCAATTGTTCAAGCCTTTTCAATATCTCTCACTTGCTTTGGAAACTCTTTTCTCTCGCTATACCTCAACCGTATTCTTAGTCTACCAGTATGATTTGTAACATTTGTCCATATCAAAGCTGAATCATACCTCGCCACACAAAAAGCAAATGTCCCCAAAACATGGAAGCCACAACCCAATCACACATAAGCTAGGCTCCTAAGGAAAGTCTCTTCAAAAATGTAAAATCTTCTTCTGATCTTGGTTTTCTTATATTTCTTGTGAAACCATGAGCATATCAAACCACATAATATAGGGACGATGTCATATATTTTAACGTTCACTTTATTTACTTTTCATTTAATTCAAGACCATAACATTCTGAAAGTACATTAGGCTCAGAAGACGGTATTTATAATATTACATTAGGCTCAGAAGACAGTATTTATAACACTTCAACAATACTTCAATATATACAAAGCAATAAATAACATAATACATTAAACTGTACAGTAAAAGTTAAATATAACCTAATTAAAACCATAAAACCCACAATACATATGGGAACAAAAGGTTCTTGAAAAACCATTAACAGAACAGTATTTATAATACTTCAACGTTTCTATCTATATACAACATTGAATAGTTATTTAACATTATATATTGGAACCTTCAGTATAATTTAACATTAAGCAAATTCGAACCATAAAAACCCACAGCGCATATGGGAAAAAAGGTTCTGGGAAAACCCATTTGGGAAAAAACCATAATCACAGTTGAATTATTAATATTAAAACACTTATTTTTAAATTGTTAGTTGATTTTTCACTCTGACGTCTGAGCTATCCACGAATAAATTTATTAATAGCATTATCGAACGATGCAATGGATGTCAAATATTCATGTCATAATACAAGCTAATTCGAACCATAAAAACCCACAGCGCATGTGGGAAAAAAGGCTCTGGGAAAACCCATTTGGGAGAAAACCATAATCACAGTTGAATTATTAATATTAAAACACTTATTTTTAAATTGTTAGTTGATTTTTCACTCTGACGTCTGAGCTATCCACGAATAAATTTATTAATAGCATTATCGAACAATGCAATGGATGTCAAATATTCATGTCATAATACAAGCTAATTCGAGCCATTAAAACCCACAGCGCATGTGGGAAAAAAGGTTCTGGGAAAACCCATTTGGGAAAAAACCATAATCACAGTTGAATTATTAATATTAAAACACTTATTTTTAAATTGTGAGTTGATTTTTCACTCTGACGTCTGAGCTATCCACGAATAAATTTATTAATAGCATTATCGAACGATGCAATGGATGTCAAATATTCATGTCATAATACAAGCTAATTCGAGCCATAAAAACCCACAGCGCATGTGGGAAAAAAGGCTCTGGGAAAACCCATTTGGGAAAAAACCATAATCACAGTTGAATTATTAATATTAAAACACTTATTTTTAAATTGTGAGTTGATTTTTCACTCTGACGTCTGAGCTATCCACGAATAAATTTATTAATAGCATTATCGAACGATGCAATGGATGTCAAATATTCATGTCATAATACAAGCTAATTCGAGCCATAAAAACCCACAGCGCATGTGGGGAAAAAAGGCTCTCTGAAAACCCATTTGGGAAAAAACCACAATCAAATTAGGACTATTAATATTAAAAACTTCTTCAGACTGTTTAAGGATGAATGTTTGGTGGATAGCGTCCGAAAGAAAGCAATAACCTAGTAGATGAGGCGTAGTTCATAAAGTTTCGTTTTTTCGAAACTATTACATAAGTGTATTGGCGCTGTACGTTTCAGATAACAATGACCAAGACGACTCCAGTTCCACAAAATAGGAAAACTCTGCCTCTTGGCGTTAAGTTTTTCTCCTTTCTGTATTTCCACTGCTAGACCGCTTTGCAGCCCGCCCTTGTATTGCTCTACTTGCGGCTCCCATAACATTGAACGTGCTAGAACTATAGTTCTAGTCGATAAATTGCGGCGAAGTCCAACTTCCGCTTTGAGCGTTGGCCAACTTTTGAGGACGCTGCAGTGTTACCAACGGCAGATAACGCCGCCAGGAACATTTTCAAAATCACCTCGGCCGCGTTTTGCCGAAAAAAGGGGATTTTCGACTAGGACTATTGAATTGTCGCCGATTATTCAGCCATTTCCGCTTCGCCATACCTAAAACATTTTTAAAGTACGCTATACAAAATTGCTCCATTCTTCACCAAACCTATGAAACTTGGTGCAACACTTACACTTTGTTCAGTGGTTCGCCTTTACATGAACCCACAGTTGCCGCTCCAGATCTCAGTCATCTGACGCAACCATTTTAACGTTTTCAGAGTTGTATTTCACCTTTATTAAGCCTAAGGATAAGCCTTGAGATATATTTGCCGACGTATTTTCTGAAGAACCACAATAAATCACCTCAACGATTATCCCCATTAACTAATTATCACTATTACATACCTTGTTTACAATTTCGTTGACCTTGTCCTCCATGGTTACCCATGAACTAAACCAATGCTGTAGGGTTACTCATGAATCACTCCAATCCTCTAGGGCATTCATGAACTACGCATAACCTCTAGGGTATTCATTAACTACACAAATCCTCTAGGCTACTCATGAACTACGCCAATCCTCCAGGTTACTCATAAAATATACCATATTTTTAAATGGATTAATACCAAACTTATATGACCGTCAATTACAATAATGATACTTACCATTTTTTTTCAAATCTTGAAGTCAGATGTGGGTTCTTTAGTCAAGGATCCCAAGCCTTGTGTGGGTCTCTTAGTCAAGGATCCCAAGCCTTGAGTGGGTCTCTTAGTCAAGGATCCCAAGCCTTAAGTGGGTCTCTTAGTACAGGATCCCAAGCCTAAAGTGGGTTTCTTAGTACAGGATCCCAAGCCTAAAGTGGGTTTCTTAGTACAGGATCCCAAGCCTAAAGTGGGTTTCTTAGTACAGGATCCCAAGCCTAAAGTGGGTTTCTTAGTACAGGATCCCAAGCCTAAAGTAGGTTTCTTAGTACAGGATCCCAAGCCTAAAGTAGGTTTCTTAGTACAGGATCCCAAGCCTAAAGTAGGTTTCTTAGTACAGGATCCCAAGCCTAAAGTAGGTTTCTTAGTACAGGATCCCAAGCCTAAAGTAGGTTTCTTAGTACAGGATCCCAAGCCATATGTGGGTTTCTTAGCCAAGGGTCCCAAGCCTATTTCTCGTAGTTTAGACCCTTAAAGCAACAGGCGGCTCCATAGGCGCCCCTACCATGATGCCTAACCTTGTATATACATAAGCATTTTACCTTGCCGTAGGTAGGTAACAATGAGACTTAATGCATAAGGGAGGACCTGAAGCTTACCCTAACAAGCTAAACCCAATGTACAATAGAAAGGTCGTCAATAAGGGGCGCACTGGAGCTCCACCTTGCTTTAAATAAATTTTTCTATTTCAAACTATGTTCTTTTAAAAATGCAAATACCCTTGTGGTAAGAATAATAAGACTCTCTATAACATGCTTCGTATCGGTCTCGAAAAAGTTGGTTACCAAACGCCAAATCCAATTGACAATGATAGTCAGTCGAATACTTTTGTTCTAGACCCGGCAAAAGAGATATTCCAAATGAATCAAAGAACATTCTCAGTGCCGTTTGGCTCTTTAAAAAGTTAATATTGAAATCTCCAACCACAACTGTTGGAATAGACGAATCATATTTCATGTCAAACAAAGGGTTAAAGTCCTCAAACACAGTTCTCAAACTTCCTAAGGGAGATTTGTACAACAATACCACAGATATAAGTTCTCCTTCTATGTAAACATCTAACCAGCAACGTTCCACGTGAGAATTTCTAACAGGAATGTCGCTTCGTAAAACTCTAGTATCTATCTCTTTAACTTCGTTTTCAGGCGTGTCTCTTAAATATATGGACGAACCAAAAGCAACTCTGCGTGCCGTACTTGGCAAGTAAATACCACCTACTTCCTTAAAAGATGGCACTCTAAAATCGTCCGTCTCTTTTTTCCACGTTTCAACAAAACATAACATTTGACTTTTCATTATTACATTGTCTGCTAAAACATCTTCTAAATGAGCATTTAAAGACTGCACGTTATGTACATAAATGTAAAGGGGATCATGCAAGAAAGGTAGTTCGATGCTTTTTGTGTCTCGCAACCTCTTAAGTTCCAATTCTACTAGGTTGTTTTTGGGCGAATTAGGAACTTTAAATTTTCCATCAATATATAAACCGGAAGCGGTTTTTGCTCTACTACAAGCCACATATAAATGCGCTCTTTCAAATTTTTTTGTAGCCTTACAATGAACCACTACCGACGAGTAAGTATCACCCTGACTTTTATGTATCGTAATGGCCTCAGAAACAACCAAAGGCAATTGTTTCCTAGAAACTGAGGCATTATTTTGTCTCCATTTTCTATTAAACGACTTGATGACCTTATCAACAGGCGTCCACGAAGCGTTAATATTACTATTCAAATATAAACCATGACATTTTTGCCTCAACATTTTCCCAACTTTGGGATCGTCAAACTCCATCCATACCCTGAACGGGATTTTATCCCCGACCCTATTTGTGCCGTACTCTATCTTTCTTAACCAACCGGTCGCGCCATTAGTTAGTCCGTCAGAGGTGTCAACATTGTTGGTCATCATATATCTCGCGCCACACGCAAGAGTCAATTGTTTGGGCAGACCATACGTATCAGACGTTGCTAACTTTTCAACTTGGGAAAGTATGTTATTTTTAACTTCACTACTAAGATCACCATTGACAACATCTACTGAAACCGAAACAGCCTTTTCCGTATTCATGTTTAAAAGCTTATTTTGATTGAATTGGTTTACTTCCGCGTTAGTGGCGAAAAGATGTATCGCTTCTTTTGGGGGTACACGCTCAGGCGTTACCTCCAGACTACTAAAGAAATCAATATCATTTTGAGTCATACTTCCCACAGCCATTCTATTTAAAGCTTCAGCAAATATTTTATCATCTCTCTGTCTCATAATTTCCTCAAGTTCGGCAAATTCAAATTGCTCCCATATTGGGTTACCAATTAACGACGCGTAAGGATTATCTTTCTCACTTTGACCTTGAAATGCGAAATTATCGCAAACTGGTCTCAATTGGTTAAAGTCTCCAACTAGAACGACAGACACACCACCAAAATAATCAGGACAACCCATAATCTCTTGTAACCTAGCGTTTACCCGATTAAACACTTTCGCTCCAACCATTGAAATTTCGTCAATTATTACTAGTTTTACTTGACCATAGAGTAACCTGCATTTTCACTTTCCAATCTCGATATATTTCCACCAAATTGGCTAACGGGTAAACTAAAAGTACTGTGCAAAGTTGCCCCACCTATGTTAAAGGCAGCCTTGCCAGTAGGTGCGCAACGGATTACTTTCGCTTCCGATGGATTACTCCCAGGTTGTTTGTTGTAAAACCTTGACACAGATTCAAATATAGCACTAATCAAAAGACTTTTCCCCACACCAGCGCCCCCTGTAACAAAGAGGCGCAACGGAGTTTCTTTGCTTTTTACATGATACAAAACATGGTAATATATCTCTCTTTGTTTTGAATTCAATTTTCTAAGAAGGGCGTTGTACTCAGAGTCATTAATTAAGGTAATTGACGGAGCAACAGTATTTTCGGCATTGCCATCAATAATTTCTCTATTAATATTTCCTACAGGTTCTTGAACCGTATTAATTAAAAAATCGGAATCATCCATAGCTAAAGATCTATCAACTTCATTTCTATGTTCTAATTCAGGCTGGATATTAGTAACATCCACTTGAATTTCTCCATTTTCAAAATCAGCTACAGCCTGTTCTACGGCTTCTTCGTCAATTTCATTGTGAAATTCTTTCCTAACTTCATTAATAGTTTCGCGACAAAGCTCATATTCTGATTTCATATCCTTTGTCAAAATATCATTACTTTCATCGCGCCAAGGCTTAAACAACATTAATTGTTCACGATAAAAGTTATCGGGATCTTTTTCTAAATTGAATCTTCTGTACCTAATAATTTTAGCACGGCCACGTTTCCTAATAAACCCTGATTCATCTTTAAGTTTCAGCCATTTACCACAAGCTTCAACTTCATTGCTCTCTCCCTCATCAACATGATCGTGGGCGGCTTTAGTCACTCTACGGGCTTTGGAATATTCGTACCAGGCACCAAATTGAGCTAACGTTATTGCCTCTAGTTCCTCTGGCCTTTGAACATAATGTTCTAGCATCCCAGAGGCAAAAACATCATTACTGTCTGCTGGTAGTTCTTCAAGTTCAGATTGACTCTTAAGAATGTGTACACGATTTTCAGGGGCATTGGTGTTTATAAAAACACAGGCGCGACTGCACCTGGACACAGGAATTTGTAAACCACAGTAAGCCGCTTCCTGAGCGCTTACCTCGTGGGCATTCAAGAACTGATTAGCAATTAGTTTCAACTTCTGTTTTACTGAACATTTATCATTTTTGCCTGTTTAGAAGCTTCGCGCAGAAGCAAAGACATCCCTCTTTGAGACTTTCCTATATATGATACAATATACATAACCAGTGCGTAAGCATCAAGAACGAATTGAATGTCCATATTCGCCTGCCAAAGACGCAAAGCGCACGGATTGTAAGGATTAACTCTAGTATCTTTAGGGTGTCTTTTCAACAAAACTGTTTTCCTTTTGAGGTCATAAGTAACGGCAGAAATATATTCCACTTCTGACCAACCCAACTTAGCTAGCAACTCCTCAAAACTATCTACCCAAAACTCTTTTTCTTTCGATTGCAACATCTCATACAATCTCTTTGACCTTGCCTTACATCTGAGTTCTTCCTGTACGCTACCAGGCTAGGGTCGTAAATTATGGTTCTGGGCATAGGTGGAAACGGGATTCCAAAACGACAAACGGAATTATTATCGACCTTCTTTCTACAAGTCGTTGTGTGTTTGTGAATTTGTAATCGTGTTAACAAATCTAAATGTTCGTCATTGTGCTCAGCAGCACAAGAAATAACATTATCAATAAATTCCTCTACTTCCTTAACATTTGAGAGATCATTTTTAAGTTTTGGAGCATCTTTTATCCAAATCAAACCATGTTGGTGGGGCGAACCTCTTTGCTGTATTTCAACTCTAAAATAATAGTCTTCTATAACGCCAAGAGGACCTAATTTCTGTAACGCCTTAAGCAAAGCCCGAAAACGGTGGTCAAAATATCTAGCGCAAGTAACAGGATCATCCTGAATCAGTTTTGCCCTTTCCGAAAAACTTAAATTATTAATATCATCGTTAGGTAAACTCTCCTGCCCAGAGGTTAGTCTCAAAATATTCAGTAGCTCAGGCCATTTACTTTCGGCAGCCGAAAACGTTATGAAAAAGGTAGCCGTACCAAGCTGTCTAATCATACCCATCAATTCCTTTTGTCTGTGTTGCCAATAAGAAGGCGAGCTCTGTAGTCTTTCTAAAACCCTAAAACCATCATCCTGCTTAATTAAAGCATCAAGAGAACCTGCAGAGGCTAAAAGTCCAGCAGTATAATTCGACCCATCTGTTCTTTTAGTTTTCCTCATGCAAACCTGTATAGATTGACTAACTTTCAAGGTTTCCAATTTGACAAAAGAGTAAAACAATTTCGAAGGATTTTTAGCACAGCGCCTATCAATATTACGAAGCTCCCATTTAAAAATATCACCAAAACTTCCCTTAACCTTAAGGTTCATTTTTTGACCCACGTAAATGCTCGGGAATGACAATTCTTCCGCATCCTCGTCAAAGAGTAAAGACATTGGGGTTTGACCTTCACCAGGAGCAAACTTAACATGCATGGTATTACTAGGCAAGAAATTACTTAAAGAAACTAATAATGTGTCTTGATTCCCAACTGTTAACGAACTACTTTCGTTGGGTTCATTCCACATATCATCGCTATCATTCTCTGCGTTTATTGGCGCTACTGGATTATCTCCTGATACATCAACTTGATTTACCTGACGGTCATTTTCGTCAACAATAAATTCAAGTTCTTCAGGAATGGGGTCTAATATGTCACTCTTAACGGTAATTCCATGTTTAACATACAAA
Organism: Phalangium opilio; assembly: GCA_019434445.1. Lineage (NCBI taxonomy): Eukaryota > Metazoa > Arthropoda > Arachnida > Opiliones > Phalangiidae > Phalangium > Phalangium opilio. The sequence continues at coordinate 190,047 of JAEQBA010000293.1, read as the reverse complement.
GGCGTTTTTACCAGAACGTTCAGGGCCTCTAAAATGACTTTGGGTCTCACAGTTTCGTACAAATAGGGTGTGTTATACTGCATTCTTCTCATAAACTCAATTTGAATAGTATCCGTGTCTCGAGGTAACCTGGGTAAAACCGAGGCGGTGGACTCTACATTTATAGGGACGTTAACCACATTTCCTTTAATACCACGTTGTTGGTCACACCCTAACCTTCGTATTTGCATGAATGGTATTCGTGGTGATATCATTCTTTCTTCTAAATTACTTATGTTACTTAATTGCGCAGGTATTTCAGGAAACACAAATCCATTTTCCCTTGAAAATTTTGGAATTTGCTTTCTCTTAACGCTTTTAGAACAAGTACTACAAAAAAATATTTCATCATTCAACTCTCTTTGTTCAATACCAGGGACTGACAAAAATTTATGGACTTTACAATGGTGCCAGATGACTTAAAAAAAAGATTTGAACATCCTTCACACGGCCACGTTGGGCCATCTTTTATGCTATCAAAATAGGTCTGCTCTATAAGCGAGGGGTTTGCTCGCCTATCTGCGGCTGAAGATCTTTGTCTAGCACGTTCAACATCTCTATACTCGGGATCTTGGCGTTTAGCCGCCATACCTGTCTGGTTTCTAGCACGTTCAACATCTCTAAACTCGGGATCTTGGCGTTTAGCAGCCTTACAAGCCTGGTTTCTATCACGTTCAACATCTCTATACTCGGGATCTTGGCGTTTAGCCGACTTATACAATTGGTTTCTGACACGTTCTCTTTCCCTATAATTTGGATCTTGGCGTTCAGTAGCCTTACTTATCTGATTTCTTACACGTTCGCTTGCTTTATACCTTTCATCAACCCTTTTTAATTTCTTGGTAAATATACCACCCTGATTTTCAATTTCACAATGTGACTCATTCTCTCGCTTTTTCCCCTTACCTAGCGACTCCCTCTTACTGCGTTCTTCATTTTGTCTCAAGATTCTTAATCTTTCTAAGGGATAGACATTACCATGGGACGTACAAGGTACTTGTTCATCGCCCTCGATTATTTCACTAATATTAGCATTATCATTTTGTACATTATTGGGTTCCTCATTAATAGATATGCCTACGCTTACAGTACTTTCAATAGAGCTTTTATTTAATGCATCATCTTTCGCAGAATCATGGCCAACTGGCCTCGCGGTAGGACCAAAATTGGGTGTGCTAGAACCTGTTCCCGAAACAGCCTTTTTTTCAGCTGCTAACACTCTTCTCCCTTCATTTTCTCGTTTCCTAAATTCAGGATCTGACCTTTTTTGCCCTCATTCTTTCCCTCGCTTTACGTTTCCTGATTTCCTCTTTACTTAAATTATTATCTTCCTCCATTTTATTATTCAGTTAAATACTCACAAAGATCCGCAAAAGCAATCCCCTTGCAAGACTCTGTAACGTTTGAAATATTATTTTCCGAAGAAAGTTATTACAGAAGATTGAATTATGAAGTACTACCTTTGAAATTCAAATAAAGAATGATAAAAGTGCGTAAAAAAGGTCTTTCACAAATAGGGGGCGTATAAACTAAACAGCATTTGTTTATATTTAAAAAATATACATTGCCAATAACACTTTTTTAGACACAATAGTGGAAGGTTTAGTCTCATTTAAAACATGTAACACAATTATCTCATCTACAAATAGCTTACACATGTCTTTTTTACCAAAACCTAGCCGTTTGGATTTTTCTAAAGCAATCTTAGCACCAAAATATTTTTTGATACAAAATAAATGTTCTATATTCTTCATTTTTGAAAATATATTTTTAAGCGTTTATAATGATTACTCTCTACACCTACACTAATCTAACAAGGAGTATAAATCCACAAGTGGAAGCGGTGTTTTTATTGAAAATATATATTTTTAAGCGTTTATCATTACGCTCTACAGCTACACTAATCTTACACAAACAAGGAGTACTATAAACCCACTACAAGAAGCGGTATTTTTATTCAAACGTAAAGCAATTTCGCTTAAGCTTAACATCTCTAGGAATCGGTAAAAATGTCTCTATCACTCCTAGGTAACTGTATGCGCAGGATTTTACGACATTGTAACTCAAATTCATCTGATTATGTTTTAACAAGGTTAAATCTATCTGGGAATAAGATAAAAGGAGTAGAAGCTTATCTGTCTTAGGAAATATGAAATTTTATCTTAACAGTTCGTTAAATCATAAGTTTATAACGAAAAAACGCGGAAGGGGAAAACGAGCAGACAACAGCGAATTTTGGGGGTGCCAAAGTTGAACTTCCACTCGAAACGCAATGAGAAAGTGGATAAAATAATGCCATCAGCTATTTAACTACGTCGATATATTTAACGACTTGACTCATGACATGCCCTTAACACTGGCTTCTATGAATCCTATTTATTCTTGGATGCTCGGAAACTTGGTAGACGTAACAGTCTGTACCAAGTACCCAAGCATCCTTCAATAAACGTCTGGCAACATTGTGGTACGCATGGTACAACTAAAAAATAGGATGTGTATTTATCTTTCGACTCACTCCAAGCCGTTAAGCCCTCATTACAGAGGATTTGAAACACTATCGTAATTCATAGTGTCTCGAATCTCTACGTTCCTGTCCGTTATGAACAGTGCTGAGAGAATGATACATCAGAAAGAGCCATTCAAATCGAATTGCCGAAAATATTATCCATATTTTCATTTCATATAACAAAGAAAATAAATTATTATGGTTCTGAGAGGAGCTTCCCATTTTGGTTGTTGTTTTCAAAAATATATCGCAAAGCACGGGCCTTGATGGATACAGGAGGCAATGTAGGAAATATAACGCCATGCACGGGCCTAAATAGATATAGGAGGCAATGTAGGAAATATAACGCAATGCACGGGCCTTGATAGATATAGGAGGCAATGATTTATCGACTTCGGTACTTGAGAGGTTTATCTTTAATATTTAAATAAATATAATTATTTTTAATTATTTTAATCGCCAGTAAATAACTTTAAAAATAGTGAAATCGTTTAAAATAAAGTTGTTCCTATTATCTTTCGAAACTTTGCTAATATTGACGTTTAAAGTGAAGGGTACCCCTCTTGCCCGATTTTTTCAAATTTTGGGATATATATACGATTCGTTTCCATTATAATAATAGATAAAACGCATTCGCGTGAACCGATGGTGGAAACCCTGCCATTGGGAGGCTAGACGTTTCTCGTAACCCTAGCCGATCGCCGCGTATATCTTGAAACCAAACGGTGACGAAGGAAAAGAAGCCAGAATGGACTGACTGGCATCCATGTGGAATGGACAAAGACCTGAAGATGGTGGTGCGTAGAAGCTGGTGCAAGGTGAAATTGACGAAGATCAGAAGATGTTTGTGCTAGGAAGCTAGCAACTACAGACTAGTGTCCATGTGGAGTGGACGAAAACCAAAGCTGGTGGTGTCGGAACTCAAGTAGAATAGCCAGAGGAGACAAACCCAAATTTCCGTGAACTGTCAATGCAGTCCGGAAATTGGGAACACGTTTGCTCCGATACGCAAACTGCGAACGCGGTCACGTGGGGTCTGACAGACAGGCACACAGACACAGAGACACGGCCGGTGTAATACCTCTCCGTGACATACGTCACTCGGAGAGGTAAAAATAGTGTTAAACCGGAAGTGTGTAAGTTAATGCGCGTGGGCGCTAAAAAATGGGGTAACTATTTTTTTGGGAGTTAAGCGGTGTATGAATCCGCTGAGCTTTACGGCGAAACTTTGTTGTTGCGGGCTTTTTAACCAGTTTCATACTTCGGGTTATTATGAACTCCTGGTATAGTACACTCCTGCTATTTACATACGCAAAGTTTCGACTAAAATAGAGTTATTCTTCTAGATAAAGCGAACTGTAACTAAAAGTGGTCTTTATTTCTTTTTGGGGGTTGTGTTGACAGTGCGACGCATTTTGAAAGCAAATACAAGATGGAAAGCGTGTGGAAAGGGCAAAACGCTCGGCTTAAGTGCGAGTCGCTCGGAGATAAGCCCATCGCCATTGCTTGGTTTAAAGATAAGCAGCAGTTCGACCCCGACACCGACCCGAGGTAAGATTTATGTTTATCCCCGAAAGCCCAACACGCACGCACTAGAGACCTTAAGAAACTAAACTACGTCAGCGTCTGCCTAGACCTCGAGCGCCTTAATCGTCCACCAAGAAAAAGTTGGTAGGTAATAGAAAATTAGTTTTTATTGCAATATTTCATATTGAAACATGGATCTTATGCGGTAGAGTGTCAAGTCATATCTACAAGGGCCTACCTGCCCTGTAGAATTGATAAAAACTGCCTTTTGAAGAAAGACTTGAAAAAGAGAAAATAGATTGTCTAAAGTTCTGAAATGTCAATTTTTTTCAGACATTATAAAACATCATTTATTTCAAATTAATTACTTATTTTGGTTTTTTTTTTGACCAACTGTGTTCTATTTGCCGAAAATATTTGATGATGAAATTTGGCATTACTAACAAAAGAAAAGACCTCAAAAATTCTTGCATCTTTTGAAATGGCGCTTCAATTTTCCCTAGACACTCAATTTCTTAAATTCTCTAATATCATACTCCCCACTGTAATCCGAAATGGATTAGGGATGAAGATCAGATGCGTGGGCGGTCGCCTGAGGAAGAAAGATTGCAAAATCAAGAACCTTCTTTCAAAAATATCAATCAATAATATTGATATTATATCATAAAATATTTATGATGCCGCATAAGGAAATTTAGTTTTCCTGATTTTATTCAACTCCCCAAATAACCAAAGCTACACGTACTAACTGTATTGAATACTGTATTATATCAGCGTCTTTAAATTCCTTGTATATTACCTTGCTAAACACTAACGTACCTGGAAAATATTAAGTCATCAGCGGCGAAGATCTCAAAAATGTATCTCATTTTCATTCAGGAAGTTCGTGCAATTTGGAAAAGTACCCGCATCACTTGGTCTCTTAAAATTCGGTACCTGTAATTCTTTGGGGTTCAATGAGGTAGAATATATCTTTATTTTATAGTTTCCATTTTGAAACGAAGGCAATTGTTTGTTTTTTGCTTTCATCTTTGTAATGGAACTCGGCGATAAATAGAATAGAAACCCGCATTCTTCTAAAATTCGATTCAAAGGAATCAACCATGTACCTCTCATACGCTCACAATAAACATAGTTCCAAGAATTGCTATGGTTAAACTGTAACGCCGTCAATTTATCTGTCGTTAGGCTGCTCAAGGCTCTACTAGAATTGCATTAGTTACTTGCAGAGAAAGGAACGCAAGGGCGGGAGGTCGCTCTCTTAGGTTATTTCCCTGGCGCCAAGAGGCAACACTAGAAGGAGCCCGAGTTCACCACACGCAAGAGAATGGTCGACTCGCGCTGCCTCTAGCGGTGTTTCTTGGCACCAGGGAAATGACCCAAAAATCCCCCACCTGTGGTGTTTGCATCACTTCTGGAATTAATAGAATAGTCTATTAGGAAACTGGGTCCACTGACGAGACTACACTGTTAGAAATAGGCGTTCACAATCCGTTCAAAATAGATAGTCGCGTTCTAGATTGAACAAAACTCAAAATTTGTTCAGTGCACTGAATGGTTTGTTCAATGACTATGAGTTTGTTCAATTTAGAACCAAAACCAGAAAATGGCGTCAAAGACTATAATCGTGCTAATTACTCGTTCAATTTAGAACCAAAACAATAATTGACGTCATGGACCAGAATCTCTCAAAGTATGTCGTTCAATTTAGAACAAAAACAATAAATGACGTCAAGGACTAGAATCGTTCTAAATTGTTCGTTCAATATAGAACCAAAACAATAAATGACATCATGGACTAGAATCGTTCTAAATTGTTCGTTCAATACAGAACCAAAACAATAAATGACGTCATGGACTAGAATCGTTCTAAATTGTTCGTTCAATATAGAACCAAAACAATAAATGACGTCATGGACTAGAATCGTTCTAAATTGTTCGTTCAATATAGAACCAAAACAATAAATGACGTCATGGACTAGAATCGTTCTAAATTTTTCGATCAATATAGAACTAAAACAATCAATGACGTCATGGACTAGAGTCGCTCAAAGTGTGTCGTTCGATTTCGATAACAAAATTTCGCCTTAAACTAATATTATTGAACATGGAACGGTATTGTTTTTTGTTCTATGAACAACGATTCTTGCTTTTAACTGTAGTTCGACACCGTTATATACTACCTATTTGAGTAGGGCGAAGCAACCGGCGTATGCTTCATTTCAAACGCCAATATTAGTCAAGTCTCTCAAGAATGTTTAATTGTTCTTTATCAAAACGATGTAACGCTCAATAAGACGAACAACTAACGAAGAAAATATTTATAAATAATTATATTTATTTTAATATTTAAGATAATCTTGTTTCTCAACTCAAAATTAATACGGAAAGAGTTAAAAAGCAGTCTATGTTTTTGTCTTTGTGTGTCCGTCCATTGTTACACTAGTGCGTCGCGTTAGCAGTTAGCCTTGCGTTGATGTGTTAAGAAATCATACAGAACCTTAATATTCCCTTTTTCCATAATATAAAGTGACTATGTGGAAATATTTTTCGTAATTATGATGCATTTAGTACTTTTGTAGCTTTAAAGCTCTGTTTCATTTTGATATTCCAAAGATTTTTCTTAATATTGTTATTTGAAATGGCTGTTTATATATTACTTAAGCTATACTACATCTGTATATAGAATAACCCTTGGTTTAGTGATTTCGTTAAGAAAGCTAAGACCTAGACTCCGCCGGGTATATTAAATATCATCCGTAATAAGCTTAGTGAAATAAAGAGTAAATAATTGAGGCCCAAGGTGTTAAACTTTGGGTTTTGATTTTCGTGTCTGAAATGATGAGACGTCAACGGTTCAGAGTGAGCCGAAAGTTAAATACACTCTTATATAATCAGGTGAAGATTTTATAATAGAAGAAAAGTTCATGGTGGCAATTAGATTAGAAAAAGGGCTAATGGTAAACGGGTAGTAGCTACTGAGTTTTTATTCTCTTTATGGTGCGCATTGACTATCAGTGCGTCTAGCTACACTTTAGCTCTGGTGTTATTGAACGTTAACACTCATGTTGGCAAACTATGAATATTGTTGAGGTGAAACGAGACGATAGTGTTTACACTGCAAACCAGTTTTGAATGTAGCTATCAGAATATAGGGTAGACAATTGGGCCTTTACGAACACATAAAGGTTATATATCTCCAAAATTTATACATTTCATTTCCTTTTCTTTTCCCCATTGACTGATTTCCATGTGACCATGATTTATCCTTATTGGATGTAAAGTTTCGTCTGTTTTACTGTATATTCGCTATGCTTGGAATACTGCTTCAATATTTCGTAAATTTTTACTTAAAAAGAGAAATAATTCCATATCTAGGTAAATAAGTTTGTAGTAGTAGACCTCTTGACTCGGAAAGGTAATATTTTGGTTTTCCCAACTTGTCCGAAATAAAAAAATAAATATAATTGATTTTAATTATTTTAATCGTCATTAACTTACCTTAATTCTAGTTAAACCGTTTTAAGAAACATTATTTCTAAAACAATTTTTAACATAGCTATTGTTGACGTTTGAATTCAAGCCTATGCCTCCAACAATGTTTGCAAATTTAGGATATATAAGGCGATTGATTCACGATAACTGATCAGGAAACCCGCATATGGAACGCCAATCGTGTCACATGCAACACAAATCAACGCGTTAAAATTTAAAATCAACGCGACAAAAATTTTTTGTCGCGTTAAAATTTATAACCAACCAAATCCACGGATATTTTTGATAAAAATATTTTAACGAATCATATTACGGAAATCAGGAGGGAGTGGCAAAGGCGTGACTTTAAATTTTAACGCGACAAAATAATTTTAACGCGTTGAAAATATTTTAACGCGATGAAATCGTCTCGTCGCGTTGATTTTCATTTTAACGCGACAAAATCGTGTCGTTCATTTTCGATGGTTTTCTATTGGCTCAACCTTTGTCCAATAACCAGAAACATTTGCCGAAAGGGAGTTGTTTAATGATCTTCACTAACATAATTGGTCCATTACCAGTTTCACGACATCAAATCTAGTATATCATTGGTCTAAATTATCGTCGCGTCAAAATATTTTCAACGCGTCAAAATCATCTTGCATGTGACACGATTGGCGAGTTTGTCGCGTTAAAAATGAAATTCAACGCGACAAAAATCCGAAATCATCGCGTCAAAATATTTTTAACGCGTCAAAATCATCTTGCATGTGACACGATTGGCGAGTTTGTCGCGTTAAAAATGAAATTCAACGCGACAAAAAACCCGAAATCAACGCGACAAAAATCCGAAATCATCGCGTCAAAATATTTTCAACGCGACAAAAATCCGAAATCATCGCGTCAAAATATTTTCAACGCGTCAAAATCATCTTGCATGTGACACGATTGGCGAGTTTGTCGCGTTAAAAATGAAATTCAACGCGACAAAAATCCGAAATCATCGCGTCAAAATATTTTCAACACGTCAAAATCATCTTGCATGTGACACGATTGGCGAGTTTGTCGCGTTAAAAATGAAATTCAACGCGACAAAAATCCGAAATCATCGCGTCAAAATATTTTCAACGCGTCAAAATCATCTTGCATGTGACACGATTGGCGAGTTTGTCGCGTTAAAAATGAAATTCAACGCGACAAAAATCCGAAATCATCGCGTCAAAATATTTTTAACGCGTCAAAATCATCTTGCATGTGACACGATTGGCGAGTTTGTCGCGTTAAAAATGAAATTCAACGCGACAAAAATCCGAAATCAACGCGACAAAAATCCGAAATCATCGCGTCAAAATATTTTCAACGCGTCAAAATCATCTTGCATGTGACACGATTGGCGAGTTTGTCGCGTTAAAAATGAAATTCAACGCGACAAAAATCCGAAATCAACGCGACAAAAATCCGAAATCATCGCGTCAAAATATTTTCAACGCGTCAAAATCATCTTGCATGTGACACGATTGGCGAGTTTGTCGCGTTAAAAATGAAATTCAACGCGACAAAAATCCGAAATCATCGCGTCAAAATATTTTTAACGCGTCAAAATCATCTTGCATGTGACACGATTGGCGAGTTTGTCGCGTTAAAAATGAAATTCAACGCGACAAAAAACCCGAAATCAACGCGACAAAAATCCGAAATCATCGCGTCAAAATATTTTCAACGCGTCAAAATCATCTTGCATGTGACACGATTGGCGAGTTTGTCGCGTTAAAAATGAAATTCAACGCGACAAAAATCCGAAATCATCGCGTCAAAATATTTTTAACGCGTCAAAATCATGTAGCATGTGACACGATTGGCGAGTTTGTCGCGTTAAAAATGAAATTCAACGCGACAAAAAACCCGAAATCAACGCGACAAAAATCCGAAATCATCGCGTCAAAATATTTTCAACGCGTCAAAATCATCTTGCATGTGACACGATTGGCGAGTTTGTCGCGTTAAAAATGAAATTCAACGCGACAAAAATCCGAAATCAACGCGACAAAAATCCGAAATCATCGCGTCAAAATCATCTTGCATGTGACACGATTGGCGAGTTTGTCGCGTTAAAAATGAAATTCAACGCGACAAAAATCCGAAATCATCGCGTCAAAATATTTTTAACGCGTCAAAATCATCTTGCATGTGACACGATTGGCGAGTTTGTCGCGTTAAAAATGAAATTCAACGCGACAAAAATCCGAAATCATCGCGTCAAAATATTTTCAACGCGTCAAAATCATCTTGCATGTGACACGATTGGCGAGTTTGTCGCGTTAAAAATGAAATTCAACGCGACAAAAAACCCGAAATCAACGCGACAAAAATCCGAAATCATCGCGTCAAAATATTTTCAACGCGTCAAAATCATCTTGCATGTGACACGATTGGCGAGTTTGTCGCGTTAAAAATGAAAATCAACGCGACAAAATCATGTAGCATGTGAGACGATTGGCGAGTTAACGCGTTGAAATTCATGTCGTTCGGAGCTGAACACCGGTAATTCACCGATCCCTATTTTATAAGCAACCACGGGCTACGGTTCTTAATTCAGAGCGTTTCCGAACACACTTCTTTTTAAATCGAAGAAAAAAAAATCCCAGCAACCAACCGAAGATTGCACAGTGCATAATCATAGGTTCAGTTGTAACTTTATGGTTTTCTATTACTGAAGAAGAGCCCTTTAAAGTATGTAGGCATTGAAAACTACGCCTGGTGTTGCTTTTAGCCAACCAGGCATCGCAAATCGTTTGGAATAGCGATATTAACATGGCGGATTTCAGGAGGCGTATTGCCAAACAAATTCTATTATGAGACCTCAGAAACGTTAATTATTTTATTCAATCACTGAAAATGAGGTAAATTTGGTTGTAAGAATCGCCGAATTAAAAATTATTATTTTAACAATTATAATTGAACGTTAACATTCGTGTGAGTTCAGCTCTATAATCTAAGCCTTGGTGTCAACTACACTATAGAAGCCCGTTCAATCGGCCAATAAATGAGACCTTTGGATTATCGGCGGGAAGTTCGAATGATGGCAAAAGTAACATTTAAGTTCTATGGGAGGAGGTAGCTTTTTGGCCATATCCTCTGTCCTATTGATCCAATTGACCTGAAATTTTAATAAGACGTGTGGTTCGATGTGTTTTATTAATTTAAAAAGGATTCAAGATTTCAGAGTAGTGGGCAGATTTTATTTTTTTTTTTGATATAAAAACTATTTTCCAAAAGTCAAAATGATGACTGAATATTTCTTCGGATCTACTGGTCCAAATGTCCTGAAATTTGAATGAGAGGTGTGTTTCAATCTATTTTATTATAATGAAAAGGATCTAAGCTTATAGAATGAATAGTTTTTAAATAAAAATTAATTTCCTATGTCAAAATCGTAAATTCAATACTTACAACCGGTTTCTAAGATACAAAATACCCAATCTCATCCTACTTTTCCAAAACATTTCTACTTTTAGAGAATATTAGATTTAAGAAACCTAGACCTTTGGAACCAATTTTCTAAGATTTCAATCGAGACAAGGCCTTACATCTTGGCACCAATTAAGACATGGAGCCCATGAAATCCTGTTGCCCCAAAGAATGTGGCGCCATAGATTGAATCGGCAATGGCGAAAGGGACTTCAATGTATTTTCAAGCTTAAAATAATGATTGTATAATAGTGACTAAAAGTGATTTTTAGCCTGGTTTGGGTTATTATTCAAGATGCTATGATGTGATGATGTAATTGAAATTCCTGATAAAAATTAATGCATTAAAATTTAAAATATAAAGTCTACCACACAAGAAGCTTCAGAATGTCAGAGGACAGCTGTGAGGGAATTTTTTCTTCTTGGCCCTCCTTGACAACTGAGTATAATTTAAAACTATATATCCTTGTTTTTTACCAACATCAACAGGTATTATGAAATTTTCCCCAACGTTTTTCAGTTAGCTTCTAATCATGTTTATTCTAAAATATGTAATCTTTTCAATAAATACAATTTAGAACTAAAATTGATTTTTACTTGGTAGAAACACAAGGGCTCTTCTGAACCTTTCCAAAATAGGCGTGTTTTAGGCTTTAGGTACTATAATTTTGTTTAATTATAAGATTTTTAGTGTCATGCTTAAGCAATATGTTTAATAATTTATTAAAAAAATAAAATCTGCCCACTACTCTGAAATCTTGAATCCTTTTTAAATTAATAAAACACATCGAGCCACACATCTTATTAAAATTTCAGGTCAATTGGATCAATAGGACAGAGGATATGGCCAAAAGCTACCTCCTCCCATAGAACTTAAATGTTACTTTTGCCATCATTCGAACTTCCCGCCGATAATCCAAAGGTCTCATTTATTGGCCTATTGAACGGGCTTCTATAGTGCAGTTGACACCAAGGCTTAGATTATAGAGCTGAACTCACACGAATGTTAACGTTCAATTATAATTGTTAAAATAATAATTTTTAATTCGGCGATTCTTACAACCAAATTTACCTCATTTTCAGTGATTGAATAAAATAATTAACGTTTCTGAGGTCTCATAATAGAATTTGTTTGGCAATACGCCTCCTGAAATCCGCCATGTTAATATCGCTATTCCAAACGATTTGCGATGCCTGGTTGGCTAAAAGCAACACCAGGCGTAGTTTTCAATGCCTACATACTTTAAAGGGCTCTTCTTCAGTAATAGAAAACCATAAAGTTACAACTGAACCTATGATTATGCACTGTGCAATCTTCGGTTGGTTGCTGGGATTTTTTTTTCTTCGATTTAAAAAGAAGTGTGTTCGGAAACGCTCTGAATTAAGAACCGTAGCCCGTGGTTGCTTATAAAATAGGGATCGGTGAATTACCGGTGTTCAGCTCCGAACGACATGAATTTCAACGCGTTAACTCGCCAATCGTCTCACATGCTACATGATTCTGTCGCGTTGATTTTCATTTTTAACGCGACAAACTCGCCAATCGTGTCACATGCAAGATGATTTTGACGCGTTGAAAATATTTTGACGCGATGATTTCGGATTTTTGTCGCGTTGATTTCGGATTTTTGTCGCGTTGAATTTCATTTTTAACGCGACAAACTCGCCAATCGTGTCACATGCAAGATGATTTTGACGCGTTAAAAATATTTTGACGCGATGATTTCGGATTTTTGTCGCGTTGAATTTCATTTTTAACGCGACAAACTCGCCAATCGTGTCACATGCAAGATGATTTTGACGCGTTGAAAATATTTTGACGCGATGATTTCGGATTTTTGTCGCGTTGAATTTCATTTTTAACGCGACAAACTCGCCAATCGTGTCACATGCAAGATGATTTTGACGCGTTGAAAATATTTTGACGCGATGATTTCGGATTTTTGTCGCGTTGAAAATATTTTGACGCGATGATTTCGGATTTTTGTCGCGTTGATTTCGGGTTTTTTGTCGCGTTGAATTTCATTTTTAACGCGACAAACTCGCCAATCGTGTCACATGCAAGATGATTTTGACGCGTTGAAAATATTTTGACGCGACGATAATTTAGACCAATGATATACTAGATTTGATGTCGTGAAACTGGTAATGTTAGTGAAGATCATTAAACAACTCCCTTTGGGCAAATGTTTCTGGTTATTGGACAAAGGTTGAGCCAATAGAAAACCATCGAAAATGAACGACACGATTTTGTCGCGTTAAAATGAAAATCAACGCGACGAGACGATTTCATCGCGTTAAAATATTTTCAACGCGTTAAAATTATTTTGTCGCGTTAAAATTTAAAGTCACGCCTTTGCCACTCCCTCCTGATTTCCGTAATATGGTTCGTTAAAATATTTTTATCAAAAATATCCGTGGATTTGGTTGGTTATAAATTTTAACGCGACAAAAAATTTTTGTCGCGTTGATTTTAAATTTTAACGCGTTGATTTGTGTTGCATGTGACACGATTGGCGTTCCATACCCGCAATAGCGTTAACCTTTGGTGGAAGCCTTGGCATTGGGAGGCTAGACGTTTCTCGTTGCCCTAGACAAACGCCGCGTACTTCTTAATCATAACGGTGGGAGTAGAAGCCAACAAGTTGGGAAAACCAAAATATTACCTCTCCGAGTCAAGAGAAGGACTACCTACAAACTTATTTACCCAGTTATGGAAATGTTTCTTTTTTTTTATGAACAAATACTGAAGTTAAAATTTATGAAATATTAAAGCAGTATACAAAGCATAGAAAATATACTGTAAATCAGACGACATTTTACATCCAATAAGGATATACTTGTACACATTAAAATCATCCGATGGGGGAAAAACGGGAAATGAAGAGATAAAACTTTGGAGGGATATTACCTTTACGTGTTTGTAAAGGCCCAATTTGCTACTCCTCAACTGTATACCCTCTATGTTCAAAGCCATATTCACAACAGGGTTGCCATGTAAACACTATCCTCTCCTTTCACCTCAACAATTTTCTTAGTTTGTCAACATGACGATTAAAGTTACATAACACCAAAGCTAATTTGTGGCTACACACACTGAAAGTAAACGTGCACCATTAAAATCATGATAACACGAAGCTATAATCCGATTACGATCAGACCTTTCACTGATCTGGGCTGCGTTCAGCAGAGCTCACCAAAAAAGACAGCGGATTTTGGAAAACGTTTACCGGTGAGATCTGTCGTCATAGCTTTTCTCCGGTCATCGGTGTTTTAAAAATGAAGCTAGCGCAATAAAGCGTGCAAGGTACAAAGGCTTAACAAAAATTGTATGATAACATATTTATGGAGATAGATAAGAACAACTTTTATAATTAAACATAGAAACTAACATATCTCTTAAAATTCTCGCGTGATCAACTGGTTTCACGTCAAATAAATAGCTATAGTCCCATCAGAACATAGAGACTAGAAACCCCAAGGAGTGGCAGGTCCCCCGCTCTACAAGCGCATATAATATGTTGCTCATAAATTGGTACATGAGAGCTTCCGGCCCGTTTAATTTTGCTTAGCGGAAGTCGCCGTGTACCCATTGCGTGTACCATGAAAAAGGGCAACAAGTTGAGGCATTCCTGCCACTCCTTGGGGTTTCTAGTCTCTATGATCAGAATCAGCAAGAGCTATTTGTATTAATTCCTCCATGTTTTTTTCGCCAAGCTGAGAACTACGCGTTTTACGTCACGTTATCCAAAAACCTGACTATTTTCTTTGGTGACCGCGCTGGCTCAACGCTGAGCACCGTGCCGTCAAAATTCATAACCAAAATCCCGTTCTGTAGGACACTGCTAACAGCGCTGAGCTCTGCTCAACGCGGCCCAGACTTCCACCATGATTATAAAATCTTAGCCACAGAGATTATTTAAAAGTGTAATTAACTTCGGCTCACTCTGAACCGTTAATGTCTCTGCATTACAGAAACGAAAACCTAGCGTTTACTTTATGGTTCACTAGGCCTATTGACAGATGAAAGTTCATTTGACCAATATAGTGGCGTTCTTCTTGAAATCACTTTAGAAAGGATTATCCTATAAACAGATGTAGTATAGCTTAAGTAATATATAAACATCGATTTCAAATAATAATATTAAAAAAAGTTCTTGGGATATCAAAATGAAACAGAGCTTAATAGCTACAAAACCACTAAAGGCATCGAAATTACGAAAAATATTTCCATATATTAATTATACATTATGAGAAAACCAAATATTAAGGTTTTGTAGGATTTCTTTCCACAAAACAAAGCGAACTGCTAACGCGATGCACTAACGGACGGACATACACAGACTAAAACATAGACTGCTTTTTAACTCTTTCCGTTTTAATTTTGAGTTGAGAAACAAGATTATCTTAAATATTAAAATAAATATAATTAATATTAAATATTTTCTTCGTTAGTTGTTCGCCTTATTGAGCGTTACATCGCGTTGATAAAGAACAATTAGACATTCTTGAGAGACTTGACTAATATTGGCGTTTGAAATGAAGCATACGCCGGTTGCATTACCTTACTCAAATAGGTAGTATATAAGGGTGTCGAACTACAGCTAAAAGCAAGAACAACCGCAATTGCGAAAACCTTTGGTGGACAACCCACCATAGGGAGGCTAGACGTTTCTCGTAACCCTAGCTGATCGCCGCGAATGTCTTAAACCCAACGATGACGATGGAGTAGAAGCCAGGTGTACAGACTGGTGTCCAAGTGGAATGGACGAAGACCAGAAGATGGTGGTGATTAGAAGCCAGTATGTACAGACTGGTGTCCATGTGGGATGGACGAGGACCAAAAGATGGTGGTGATTAGAAGCCAGTATGTACAGACTGGTGTCCATGTGGGATGGACGAAGACCAAAAGATGGTGGTGATTAGAAGCCAGTATGTACAGACTGGTGTCCAAGTGGAATGGACGAAGACCAGAAGATGGTGGTGATTAGAAGCCAATGAATACAGACTGGTGTCCATGTGGGATGGACGAAGACCAAAAGATGGTGGTGATTAGAAGCCAGTAAGTACAGACTGGTGTCCAAGTGGGATGGACAAAGACGAGAAGATGGTGGTGTGAGAACTCAAGTAAAGGAGCCATTTCCGTGACTGTGAAAGCAGTTCGGAAATGGCGAACACGTTTGCTCCGATTTGGAAACTGCGAACGCGGTCACGTGGGTGTAACAACAGACACACACACACACAGACACACACACAGACACACACACACGTCGAAATTAGAACCTCTCCGTGACATACGTCACTCGGAGAGGTAACAAATTCCTTTCTGCGAAAATGTTTGCTCCTATTTGCCAACTGCGAACGCGGTGACAGACACACACACACGTCCAGTATAATACCTCTCCATGACGCCATCGTCACTCGTTGAGGTAAAATATGTTTAACTATGACTAGGTCAGGTTTCTAATTCAAAAGGCGTAATCTGGCATGCGAGCCCTAAAACTGAACTACTCTAACTTATAAACCTTACATCCGAGAAGACCTCTTATCAGTAGGCTAATGTATTTTTATACGTTAGTCTTGCTTGACCTATTATTTAATTTTTTTACATGTCTAATTATTTAATTTGTTTTTTAACACGAGTTCTTTCAAAAACGAAACCATGAAAGTCATCGAACAAACACGAATTCTTTTATGAACGAATACCCCCGCGCCATAGGACAGTTGTTAGTTTTTTGTTAATCAAACACGAGTTCTTTATTGAACAACTTAGCGTGCGTCTTAGAACTAAGAACATTTTCAGTTTTGAACACATGTTTAACGTTCAGTTTTGAACATTCGTTTTGCGTTCAGTTTTGAACAGTCGTTTTCCGTTCAGTTTTGAACACTCGTTTTGCGTTCAGTTTTGAACAGTCGTTTTCCGTTCAGTTTTGAACACTCGTTTTGCGTTCAGTTTTGAACACTCTTTTTGCGTTCAGTTTTGAACACTCTTTTAGTGTTCTGTATCGAACAAAACGCTGTGCTCGTACGGGGACACTCCAATGAACGCCACTTTGTTCAATATAGAACATGTTTTTCTAACAGTGTAGAAGCGTGGGATGCACTAGCAAAGGGAAAATACAATACTATTTTATCAAGGTCATGAGTTAATAATATGTTAGCTCCCTATAAGTTACTCAGGCTCCATAGGCGTAATGTGTCCAGCCATTTCTTCTCATTTCGCCCGCGCGGGAAAAAAATCCTAATGTTGCGCTGTCTCTTGTCGAAAAAAATCCCGCTCGTACGGTTCCTCGACCTCGAGTCGTCGGCTGCTTTTTCACCAAGGGAGTGTTTTAGTCGTGAATGTTTAGGTTTTAACAATTTAACATTAAATCATGGCGTTTGTGTCAGTATTGAGACATAAAAGTGCAGGAACTCAATGAAATTTGCCGATATTGATAAAGAATGCTAAAGATAAGAGTTGTTATTGTGACTTGAAACCAGAAAATTATAAAACTGAGCTAAATCCAGTCCACTGATCTCTTAACTGTTTTCTAAACCGAGGCTACTGAGCGAAATATTCGGCTGCTTAAATAGCTCCGATATCATTGGCTAGCTTCCACTACACGCGCTTCCGGGGAAAAACCGGAAAGAAGAGTAAATAAGATTTTCGTTCGCGTGGCGGCCGCAGAGCGTCGCATATAATTGGGAAGCCGGCGGCGCGGGAGAAAACGCTGGAGTATAAAAATGAATTGCCTGAGTAACTTATAGGGAGCTAACATATTATTAACTCGTGTCAAGGTTAATCTAATTTTTACATATTTTTAAGAGTGTTCAATAACGGATCCTGTAAAAATTCTATAAGGGATAAGGAAACTGAGCGCTTTGTTGATCCAGAAAACGCGGGTGAGATTAGGATTCGCAAATGTCAAGTTCCTTATTAATTTTCCAGCATAGTCTAAAAGCTAGGTGTGGGGGCCGGGACTTAGATGAGGGTCAGGTATACGAAGATCAGTTGAAATAAATTTCAAAGTAAATGCGATGTATTCCCCTACTCCCACTTTGCTTGGTGCAGTTAATTCAGGTGGTTAAGTCCTTGTGATGATGTATGAAAGCGCAAAAAGCCAAAATATCGCTTCCGCTTTGAAACTTGGGAAACGGAACTGCACTAATGACAACAAATATTTCAGGCAAACCCTTTCATTGTTGTGTTGTTGTTGTCTAAGTGAAGTCATTCGCGTAATTCTGTTGTCGTTAATTCCGGTCCCTGGGAATCTCTTAACTTTGGAAGACAAGAGCTGGGCTTGACGCCGAAGTTCAGTCCTCGTTCGAGTAGTAGAGAAATACCGATTTGGGGACATGGCGTCAGCCAGTGCCAGATGGCACATGATCTGGCACCAATAAATATGGCGTCAATGGACGCCCACAACATTTTTCCTCTTATGGCGCCAGTGAATCAAAATTTTTCCCCCAAATTTTGTTGTGACGCACATGACGTGTCTTCCCATGGCGTCAGTGAATCAATCATGGCGTCAATGAATCAGACATGACGCCCACCACATTTTTCAGACAATCTTCTTATGGTGCCAGTGAATCAAGCACGGCGTCACATGTTTCCATCAATATTGTTGTGACGTCAGTGAAACGTACATGACATGCCACAGTCTTCCTATGACGTCAGCGAATCAGGCGCCCCTCTTAATGGGAACATCTTAAACCGTAATGATTAATACAAATAATTGAATTGACTTAATGTGTTTCTAACTTTTTGGTTGGCTTATCTTAAATCTTATAACACCCATAAAATATTAATTTTATTAATTTTTATTATTAAAAACATAAAATGTCTCTTATCATAATATATTGCTATTATTTGAACTGATAAGGGAGATAAACTCTATGTCCAAAACTTAGTCTCACATTGCCGGTAATATCCTATTGGATAGAATCCCGTTGGATCGAATTCAAATTTCTAAAATTGTAGCCAAATTTAAAACAATTTATAGCCCAAAGAGCGATTTTCTACTGAATGGGAATATTTAAATGGAAGAGCTTTCGACTGAATAGGATGGGTTTACACATATAAAATCATAGCGTTTTCCTTGAGTTGCCGGGCTCCAGTAGCGCAATGGATAAAGTGATTTGGATGATCGAAGAAGTTAAGCAGCATCGAGCGCCGTCAGTACTTGGGAGGGAGATCTCTTAATGGTAAGGTTAGATTACGTTAGGTATGGTTAGGTTAGGGTTAGACAATTTCCAAAAATGGAAGTTATTTTCTGAAATTTATTGAAGAATGTTATTGGTGAACACATATTATTTGCTGCAGTATCAAGAAGTTTAATAAGAAAATCAATTTTAATTTTAGGTTAGGTTAGGTTAGGTTAGGTTTGGTTAGGTTAGGTTAGGTTAGGTTAGGTTAGGTTTGGTTAGGTTAGGTTAGGTTAGGTTAGGTTAGGTTTGGTTAGGTTAGGTTAGGTTAGGTTTGGTCAGGTTAGGTTAGGTTAGGTTAGGTTAGGTTAGGTTAGGTTAGGTTAGGTTTGGTTAGGTTTGGTTAGGTTTGGTTAGGTTTGGTTAGGTTAGGTTAGGTTAGGTTAGGTTAGGTTAGGTTTGGTTAGGTTTGGTTAGGTTAGGTTAGGTTAGGTTTGGTTTGGTTAGGTTTGGTTTGGTTTGGTTTGGTTAGGTTTGGTTAGGTTAGGTTAGGTTTGGTTAGGTTTGGTTAGGTTAGGTTAGGTTAGTAATATTTTATAAATCATTTAACAATGTTACGCCTTTTCCAAAATATTGAAATTTAGCTTCATTGACTTCTCAAATAATATGCCTTTTCCAAAACATTACTGTTATGTTAGGTTAGGTTTGGTTTGGTTTGGTTAGGTTAGGTTAGGTTAGTAATATTTTATAATTCATTTAACAATGTTACGCCTTTTCCAAAATATTGATGTTTAGCTTCATTCACTTCTCAAATAATATGCCTTTTCCAAAACATTACTTCTATGTTAGGTTAGGTTTGGTTAAATTAGGTTAGTAATAATTTATAAATCATTTAACAATGTTACGCCTTTTCCAAAATATTGAAATTTAGCTTCATTGACTTCTCCAAAAATATGCCTTTTCCCAAACATTACTGTTATATTAGGTTACGTTTGGTTTAGTATTTTCTGCAATAACAAGAAGTTTAATAGGAAAATCAATAGAAAAATAGGATTGAAAGGAAAATTCATGATTGGAAAACCGCCCAAATTGCGGTATTCGGTCTAATGGGATTCGGTCGAACGAGACATTCGATCCAATGGGATTCGACCCAATGGTAGACAATCCACATTGCCAACAGTAGAGTGAACTTTCGATCTGATAAGAGAACCAATAATGATTTTGAAATGATAAAAGCATATCCCTCGATTTATCCATTCTTTCACATACATACGGAGGAAATGAAAAAATATTTGATCTTCCTAAAAGTATGGATTAAAAGTAAATATAAAAGATGGCAATTGTATCACGTAAACACAAACAAAATCAAATTCAAACCATACTAAACAATGATAAAAGGGTAAAACCCATTTCCAAATCATCGGTAAATTTCCTCCGATCGCGAGCGAGCAAAGGTTAAATTAATAAGTGCAGAAGTGAACTAATTTCAGAAATATGGCGAATCGACTTTCGAACTACCCACGCTCAAGTCCATGCGTTTAATTCATTTCTAAAGTCAATATGATTAGAGCAAACTCTTTCTGTTCTATGTTTCACTCTTTCTGTTCTATGTTTCACTCTTTCTGTTCTATGTTTCACTCTTTCTGTCCTATGTTTCACTCTTTCTGTCCTATGTTTCACTCTTTCTGTCCTATGTTTCACTCTTTCTGTTCTATGTTTCACTCTTTCTGTTCTATGTTTCACTCTTTCTGTTCTATGTTTCACGCTTTCTGTTCTATGTTTCACTCTTTCTGTTCTATGTTTCACTCTTTCTGTTCTATGTTTCACTCTTTCTGTTCTATGTTTCACGCTTTCTGTTCTATGTTTCACGCTTTCTGTTCTATGTTTCACTCTTTCTGTTCTATGTTTCACTCTTTCTGTCTTATGTTTCACTCTTTCTGTCTTATGTTTCACTCTTTCTGTTCTATGTTTCACTCTTTCTGTTCTATGTTTCACTCTTTCTGTTCTATGTTTCACTCTTTCTGTTCTATGTTTCACTCTTTCTGTTCTATGTTTCACTCTTTCTGTTCTCTGTTTCACTCTTTCTGTTCTATGTTTCACTCTTTCTGTTCTATGTTTCACTCTTTCTGTTCTATGTTTCACTCTTTCTGTTCTATGTTTCACTCTTTCTGTTCTATGTTTCACTCTTTCTGTTCTGTGTTTCACTCTTTCTGTTCTTGGTTTCACTCTTTCTGTCCTATGTTTCACTCTTTCTGTTCTAGGATTCACTCTTTCTGTCCTATGTTTCACTCTTTCTGTCCTATGTTTCACTCTTTCTGTTCTATGTTTCACTCTTTCTGTTCTATGTTTCACTCTTTCTGTTCTATGTTTCACTCTTTCTGTTCTATGTTTCACTCTTTCTGTTCTATGTTTCACTCTTTCTGTTCTATGTTTCACTCTTTCTGTTCTGTTTCACTCTTTCTGTCCTATGTTTCACTCTTTCTGTTCTAGGTTTCACTCTTTCTGTCCTATGTTTCACTCTTTCTGTCCTATGTTTCACTCTTTCTGTTCTATGTTTCACTCTTTCTGTTCTATGTTTCACTCTTTCTGTTCCATGTTTCACTCTTTCTGTTCTATGTTTCACTCTTTCTGTTCTATGTTTCACGCTTTCTGTTCTATGTTTCACTCTTTCTGTTCTATGTTTCACTCTTTCTGTTCTATGTTTCACACTTTCTGTTCTATGTTTCACTCTTTCTGTTCTATGTTCCACTCTTTCTGTTCTATGTTTCACTCTTTCTGTTCTATGTTTCACTCTTTCTGTTCTATGTTTCACTCTTTCTGTTCTATGTTTCACTCTTTCTGTTCTATGTTTCACTCTTTCTGTTCTATGTTTCACTCTTTCTGTTCTATGTTTCACTCTTTCTGTTCTATGTTTCACTCTTTCTGTTCTATGTTTCACTCTTTCTGTTCTGTGTTTCACTCTTTCTGTTCTAGGTTTCACTCTTTCTGTCCTATGTTTCACTCTTTCTGTTCTATGTTTCACTCTTTCTGTCCTATGTTTCACTCTTTCTGTTCTATGTTTCACTCTTTCTGTTCTATGATTCACTCTTTCTGTTCTATGTTTCACTCTTTCTGTTCTATGTTTCACTCTTTCTGTTCTATGTTTCACTCTTTCTGTTCTGTGTTTCACTCTTTCTGTTCTATGTTTCACTCTTTCTGTCCTATGTTTCACTCTTTCTGTTCTAGGTTTCACTCTTTCTGTTCTATGTTTCACTCTTTCTGTTCTATGTTTCACTCTTTCTGTTCTATGTTTCACTCTTTCTGTTCTATGTTTCACTCTTTCTGTTCTATGTTTCACTCTTTCTGTTCTATGTTTCACTCTTTCTGTTCTATGTTTCACTCTTTCTGTTCTATGTTTCACTCTTTCTGTCTTATGTTTCACTCTTTCTGTCTTATGTTTCACTCTTTCTGTTCTATGTTTCACTCTTTCTGTTCTATGTTTCACTCTTTCTGTTCTATGTTTCACTCTTTCTGTTCTATGTTTCACTCTTTCTGTTCTATGTTTCACTCTTTCTGTTCTCTGTTTCACTCTTTCTGTTCTATGTTTCACTCTTTCTGTTCTATGTTTCACTCTTTCTGTTCTATGTTTCACTCTTTCTGTTCTATGTTTCACTCTTTCTGTTCTATGTTTCACTCTTTCTGTTCTGTGTTTCACTCTTTCTGTTCTTGGTTTCACTCTTTCTGTTCTATGTTTCACTCTTTCTGTTCTAGGTTTCACTCTTTCTGTCCTATGTTTCACTCTTTCTGTCCTATGTTTCACTCTTTCTGTTCTATGTTTCACTCTTTCTGTTCTATGTTTCACTCTTTCTGTTCTATGTTTCACTCTTTCTGTTCTATGTTTCACTCTTTCTGTTCTATGTTTCACTCTTTCTGTTCTATGTTTCACTCTTTCTGTTCTGTTTCACTCTTTCTGTCCTATGTTTCACTCTTTCTGTTCTAGGATTAACTCTTTCTGTCCTATGTTTCACTCTTTCTGTCCTATGTTTCACTCTTTCTGTTCTATGTTTCACTCTTTCTGTTCTATGTTTCACTCTTTCTGTTCTATGTTTCACTCTTTCTGTTCTATGTTTCACTCTTTCTGTTCTATGTTTCACTCTTTCTGTTCTATGTTTCACTCTTTCTGTTCTATGTTTCACTCTTTCTGTTCTATGTTTCACTCTTTCTGTTCTATGTTTCACTCTTTCTGTTCTGTGTTTCACTCTTTCTGTTCTATGTTTCACTCTTTCTGTCCTATGTTTCACTCTTTCTGTTCTATGTTTCACTCTTTCTGTCCTATGTTTCACTCTTTCTGTTCTATGTTTCACTCTTTCTGTTCTATGTTTCACTCTTTCTGTTCTATGTTTCACTCTTTCTGTTCTATGTTTCACTCTTTCTGTTCTATGTTTCACTCTTTCTGTTCTGTGTTTCACTCTTTCTGTTCTAGGTTTCACTCTTTCTGTCCTATGTTTCACTCTTTCTGTTCTAGGTTTCACTCTTTCTGTCCTATGTTTCACTCTTTCTGTTCTATGTTTCACTCTTTCTGTTCTATGTTTCACTCTTTCTGTTCTATGTTTCACTCTTTCTGTTCTATGTTTCACTCTTTCTGTTCTATGTTTCACTCTATCGGTTCTATGTTTCACTCTTTCTGTTCTGTGTTTCACTCTTTCTGTTCTAGGTTTCACTCTTTCTGTCCTATGTTTCACTCTTTCTGTTCTAGGTTTCACTCTTTCTGTCCTATGTTTCACTCTTTCTGTCCTATGTTTCAATCTTTCTGTTCTATGTTTCACTCTTTCTGTTCTATGTTTCACTCTTTCTGTCCTATGTTTCACTCTTTCTGTTCTATGTTTCACTCTTTCTGTTCTATGTTTCACTCTTTCTGTTCTATGTTTCACTCCTTCTGTTCTATGTTTCACTCTTTCTGTTCTATGTTTCACTCTTTCTGTTCTATGTTTCACTCTTTCTGTTCTATGTTTCACTCTTTCTGTTCTAGGTTTCACTCTTTCTGTCCTATGTTTCACTCTTTCTGTCCTATGTTTCACTCTTTCTGTCCTATGTTTCACTCTTTCTGTTCTATGTTTCACTCTTTCTGTTCTATGTTTCACTCTTTCTGTTCTATGTTTCACTCTTTCTGTTCTGTTTCACTCTTTCTGTCCTATGTTTCACTCTTTCTGTTCTAGGTTTCACTCTTTCTGTCCTATGTTTCACTCTTTCTGTCCTATGTTTCACTCTTTCTGTTCTATGTTTCACTCTTTCTGTTCTATGTTTCACTCTTTCTGTTCTATGTTTCACTCTTTCTGTTCTATGTTTCACTCTTTCTGTTCTGTTTCACTCTTTCTGTCCTATGTTTCACTCTTTCTGTTCTATGTTTCACTCTTTCTGTCCTATGTTTCACTCTTTCTGTCCTATGTTTCACTCTTTCTGTTCTATGTTTCACTCTTTCTGTTCTATGTTTCACTCTTTCTGTTCTATGTTTCACTCTTTCTGTTCTATGTTTCACTCTTTCTGTTCTATTATTTATGTTCAAAGTTTCACTCTTTCTGTTCAAAGTTACACTCTTTCTGTTCAAGTTACACTCTTTCTGTTCAAGTTTCAGCATTTATGTTTAAAGTTTCACTATTTATGTTTAAAGTTCACCATTTATGTTAAAGTTTCACCATTTATGTTTAAAGTTTCACTATTTATGTAAATTTTTCCCTGTTTCTTTGTTTAGACATTTCTTATCTGCTGAAACGTTTTATTACTGTTCAAACTTTTCTTATTTGCGCTGATACGTTTTTTATTACTTTTCAAATTTGTTGTTCCTGATGAAACGTTTCAAACTTCTTATTTTTTGCAAGCTTAGTTATCCTTTTTCCTCAAGCTTTTCATGTTCTGTTCTAAATTTATTATTTCGGCGATCTCGAGATAAATTCCTAATCCAACTGCAAAGTTTATATGGAAAACGAATTTTCAAGGTGAATGAAAGATACGTAGTTTAAAACGGATGATTTCAAAGTTCAGACTAAATAACAGAAAATCAATGAAACACCATCTCCTCATTATATAACAAGTTGGGAAANCAAATTTACCTCTCCGAGTCAAGACGACTACTTACAACCTATTTACCCAGATATGGAAATGTTTCTTAGTTAAATTTATGAAATATTAAAGCAGTATACAAAGAATAGCAAATATACTGTAAATCAGACGACATTTTACATCCAATAATGATATACTTGTACACATTAAATCATCCGATGGGGGAACAACGGGAAATGAAGAGATAAAACTTTGGAGGGATATTCCCTTTACGTTTTGTAAAGGCCCAATTTTCTTCTACTCCTCAACTGTATGCCCTCTATGTTCAAAGCCATATTCCAACAGGGTTGCCATGTAAAACTATCCTCTCGTTTCATCTCTCACGATTTTCTTAGTTTGTCAACATGACTGTTACCGTTACATAACACCAAAGCTTATTTGTGGCTACACACACTGAAAGTAAATGCGTACCATAAAAAGCATGAAACACGAAGCTATTATCCGATTACGATCAGACCTTTCACTGGTCTGGGCTGCGTTCAGCAGAGCTCACCAAAAAGACAGCGGAATATGGAAATTTTACCGGTGAGCTCTGTCGTCGTAGCTTTTCCTCCTCCCGTCATCGGCGTTTTATAAATGACGCTAGCGCAATAAAGCGTGCAATGTACCAAGGCTTAACAAAATTGGATGATAACATATTTATAGAGATATATAACAACTTTTTTAATTAAAATTAGAACTAACATATCTCTTAAAATTCTCGCGTGATCAACTGGTTTCACGCCAATTAAATACTGTAGTCCCATAGAGCTATTTGTATTAATTCCTCCATGGTTTTTTCGCCAAGCTGAGAAATACGCGTTTTACGTCACGTTACCAAAGAGCCGACTATTTTCTTTGAAGACCGCGCTAGCTAAGCGCTAAGACCATGACGTCAAAATCCAAAAACAAATCCCGTTAAGTAGGACACTGTTAACAGCGCTGGGCTCTGCTGAACGCGGCCCAGATTTCCACCATGATTATAATATCTAAGCCTAAAGTGTATTTAACTTTCGGCTCACTCTGAACCGTTAATGTCTCTGCATTACAGAACGAAATCCGAACCAAACGTTTACTTTTGGTTCACTAGGTCTATTGACAAATAAAAGTTCATTTGACCATCATAGTAGCGTTGTGCTTGTATTCACTTTAGAAAGGATTATGCTATAAACAGATGTAGTATAGCTTAAGTAATATATAAACATCCATTTTAAATAATAATATTAAAAAAATCTTTGGAATATCAAATGAAATAGAGCTTTAAAGCTACAAAAGTACTAAATGGATCATAATTACGAAAAATATTTCCACATATTCACTTTATATTAAGGATAAAGGGAATATTATGGTTCTGTAGGATTCCTTTACACATCAAAACAAAACGAACTTCTAACGCAGCCCACTACTGTAACAACGGACGGACACACACAGACAAAAACATAGACTGCTTTTTACTCTTTCCGTATTAATTTTGAATTGAGAAACAAGATTATCTTAAATATTAAAATAAATATAATTAATATTTAATTTTTCTTCGTTAGTTATTCGCCTTATTGAACGTTACATCGTTTTAAAAAAGAACAATTAAACATTCTTGAGAGACTTGACTAATATTGGCGTTTGAAATGAAGCATACGCCGGTTGCTTCGCTTTACTCAAATAGGTAGTATATAAGGGTGTCGAACTACAGTTAAAAGCAAGAACAACCGCAATTGCGAAAACCTATCGTGGACAACCCACCCTAGGGAGGCTAGACGTTTCTCGTAACCCTAGCTGATCGCCGCGAAAGTCTTAAACCAAACTATGACGATGGAGTAGAAGCCAGGTGTGCAGACTGGTGTCCATGTGGGATGGACAAAAACAAAGACCAGAAGATGGTGGTGTAGAAGCCAGGTGTACAGACTGGTGTCCATGTGGGATGGACAAAACAAAGACCAGAAGATGGTGGTGATTAGAAGCCAGTATGTACAGACTGGTGTCCAAGTGGAATGGACGAAGACCAGAAGATGGTGGTGTTTAGAAGCCAGTATGTACAGACTGCTGTCCAAGTGGAATGGACGAAGACCAGAAGATGGTGGTGATTAGAAGCCAGTATGTACAGTTTGGTGTCCGTGTGGAATGGACAAAGACCAGAAGATGGTGGTGTGAGAACTCAAGTAGAGGAGCCATTTCCGTGACTGTGAATGCAGTTCGGAAATGGCGAACACGTTTGCTCCGATTTGGAAATTGCGAACGCGGTCACGTGGGTGTAACAACAGACACACAAACAACACACACAAACAAACAACAAACAAACAAACAACAGACACACACGATCGTTACAGAACCTCTCCGTGACATACGTCACTCGGAGAGGTAAAACGTCTTGGTTTGGACCAAGGCCGAAAAAACAAACGATATGTGTGAGGTTTATCAATTGACTGAAGTTCAGATATTGAAATTTTTTTCTACTTCTTTTTATCCACTCAATCCTTAATCAATATTTAATTCAATCAACTGATTTTACTGTTAATCGATCTAGTCCCTCTAAATTAATTGAAAAAATTACATATCTACGCTTTTTCAAGAACAATTACATTTTCGAAAACATTTTATCATGAAATTAATTGTTCTTGAAAAAGGGTAGATATGTAATTTTTCAATTAATTTAGAGGGACTAGATCGATTAACAGTAAAATCAGTTGATTGAATTAAATACTGATTAAGGATTGAGTGGATAAAAAGAAGTAGAAAAAAATTTCAATATCTGAAACTTCAGTCAATTGATAAACCTCACACATATCGGCTGTTTTTCGGCCTTGGTCCAAACCAAGACGTTTTTATATAATATCTGTCACTTCAGTCTTAATGTAATTAAATTTTGAATAATTATGTTTGCTTTACCGTCATACATTTGCACTCTAAATGTAATGGTGCATTCAAACACCATATATGCTGTTTTTTCCAGTGCCATAAAAGACATCATTTAGGGTGTACTTTAACCCCATTTCTATGATCAATTCGCGCCATTTACTAATATTATTTGCAAGTATTAAGGAAATATTAAGCATTTATGCACCATTTACAGTGGCTTTTACCATCTTTTTTAGACAATCTATTGAACTTCTAATATTACTTAGTTTAATGGTTTTAAAAGTAGGGAAAAAGTACGCTACCTATGTCACCTTATTAAACCAAGTGAAGTGAAATAATTGTTAAATATATATTATAACCACTACACCACAGACACGTGGTAAGTCCAAGTTTTCCAAGAGATCTAACTAATTATTACGTCCAATCAAGATGGTTAAAACAGGTACCTACCTGGGCTCGAACCTGGGACCTTCCGCGTGTGAAGCGGACGTGATAACCACTGCACCATAGATACGTGGTAGCACTGAGTTTTCCAAGAGATCTAGCTAATTCTTTTGCCCAATCACGATGGTCAAAACATGTATCTACCAGGGCTTAAACCTGGGACCTTCCGCGTGTGAAGCGGACGTGATAACCACTGCACCATAGATACGTTGTAGCACTGAGTTTTCCAAGAGATCTAGCTAATTCTTATGTCCAATCACGATCGTCAATACATGTATCTACCAGGGCTCGAACCTGGGACCTTCCGCGTGTGAAGCGGACGTGATAACCACCACACTACAGATACGTAGTGACACTGAGTTTTCCAAGAGATATCTAGCTAATTATTATGTCCAATCACGATGGTCAAAGCCGTACTTCTGTAATTAAGTAAAATTAACATACTTAGACTTAATTGTTTTGATCAAGCTGGCCGATAGCACACCCTGAATACTTAATTGTTAATTTAAGATAATTCCGAAAAGTATCTTCGCTGTAGTTTTTAAGTTATCGGTGGGAAAAATAACGAAAAACCCATGTTAATCTCCATAGGAAATTAGCAAAAGCGGGTGAATATTACTTTAACGTTACAAAACGGTATCAAGTCATATCTACAAGGGCCTACCGGCCCTGTAGAATTAACATTAATTTATGTTTTGATATTATTGCAGTTTGGTTTCTAATATGTTTATAGGTATTAACGTTACAGAAAACGTTTTCAAATGACAGAATTCCGATTAAGTTTTCTTGACAAGGAACTAAAAAAGTGGCTGAAAGTGACATGAAGTGTCTATAATTCATTTTATAGTATCGGCAAAACACTAAAAATTGGTTAAAGTTTCGATAAATGTTTAGTAAACGTTTCGTTATTCGACTTAAATATATCCGGTATTGTTAATATATGACTATTATAAAACAGATAATGAAGTTGAATGACGAAAAGAGGTCGAAAGTGTTGTTAATCTACTAAAATTCAGATGAAACTGATGTGAAATGAAAGCATTCGATTGAAAGCGAACTAATACGACAAAGAAAGTGGATCAAAGTTTTGTTAAACTACTAAAATGTGGTTCAAATCACATTCAAAGGAACTAAAAAGCAGTTGAACGTTCATGAAATGATAAAAGTACAATTGTAAGTAATGTGTTTAATATTTTTATAAATTTTACAAGGGTATAAATACTTCTCACAGATCTCAACAGTGTGTGAAATTTGATCACACGCATGTTACCAGTAATTGGTCCATTAACGTAACAAATGAGGATGATTACCAAGGAATAAACCCATTTGATTTCAATCGTGATTTGATACTATCATAACCAAAACTTCGGTATATCACGACGTTTCGAGGATACCTTTAGACACTTAATACTAGTCAAAACCTATTGGTGAGAAATTAACAATTGCTAAACTTGTTTGCAATATAAACCAAGGTTTTGAACGCAGAATTTATCCCAGTCTGTTTATTTTAGCAGTAAAGATCTTCTCAAGACACACTTTCTTATCAGTTTGATAAATGGAAATTTCACCGGTGATAAATTATAAAGTGCAATGTCTAATAAATCCGCATCTCTTTTATCGGTATCATCGTCTTTTCGATGTTACGTTGAAATTTAAAAATATCATTTAACCACTCTGGAACAGAAAAACCCCAATGTAAAAACAGATGGACACGCGCAGGTTCAATAGAGAATGATGTTCCACAGACATTGGATGGAAGTGTCAAGGCTGCCAATCTCAAGACCGGGGGAGGGCCGCCTAATAAAACACGCGCCGGGGAGAAAAAAAAACATTTTCTGTAACGTTAATACCTATAAACATATTAGAAACCAAACTGCAATAATATCAAAACATAAATTAATGTTAATGAGGAGATGGTGTTTCATTGATTTTCTGTTATTTAGTCTGAACTTTGAAATCATCCGTTTTAAACTACGTATCTTTCACCTTGAAAATTCGTTTTCCATATAAACTTTTGCAGTTGGATTAGGAATTTATCTCGAGATCGCCGAAATAATAAAAATTAGAACAGAAACATGAAAAGCTTGAGGAAAAAGGATAAATAAGCTTGCAACAAAATAAGAAGTTTGAAACGTTTCATCAGGAACAACAAAAGTTTGAAAAGTAATAAAAAACGTATCAGCGCAAATAAGAAAAGTTTGAACAGTAATAAAAAAACGTTTCAGCAGAAATAAGAAATGTCTAAACAGAAACAGGGAAAAATTGAACATAAATAGTGAAACTTTAAACATAAATGGTGAAACTTTAAACATAAATGCTGAAACTTTGAACAGAAAGAGTGTAACTTTGAACAGAAAGAGTGTAACTTTGAACAGAAAGAGTGTAACTTTGAACAGAAAGAGTGTAACTTTGAACAGAAAGAGTGAAACTTTGAACATAAATAATAGAACAGAAAGAGTGAAACATAGAACAGAAAGAGTGAAACATAAGACAGAAAGAGTGAAACCTAGAACAGAAAGAGTGAAACATAGAACGGAAAGAGTGAAACATAGAACGGAAGAGTGAAACATAGAACAGAAAGAGTGAAACATAGAACAGAAAGAGTGAAACATAGAACAGAAAGAGTGAAACATAGAACAGAAAGAGTGAAACATAGGACAGAAAGAGTGAAACCTAGAACAGAAAGAGTGAAACCTAGAACAGAAAGAGTGAAACATAGAACAGAAAGAGTGAAACATAGAACAGAAAGAGTGAAACATAGAACAAAAAGAGTGAAACATAGAACAGAAAGAGTGAAACATAGAACAGAAAGAGTGAAACATAGAACAGAAAGAGTGAAACATAGGACAGGAAGAGTGAAACATAGAACAGAAAGAGTGAAACATAGAACAGAAAGAGTGAAACATAGAACAGAAAGAGTGAAACATAGAACAGAAAGAGTGAAACATAGAACAGAAAGAGTGAAACATAGAACCGAAAGAGTGAAACATAGAACAGAAAGAGTGAAACATAGAACAGAAAGAGTGAAACATAGAACAGAAAGAGTGAAACATAGAACAGAAAGAGTGAAACATAGAACAGAAAGAGTGAAACATAGAACAGAAAGAGTGAAACATAGAACAGAAAGAGTGAAACATAGAACAGAACAGAGAGTGAAACATAGAACAGAAAGAGTGAAACATAGAACAGAAAGAGTGAAACATAGAACAGAAAGAGTGAAACATAGAACAGAAAGTGAAACATAGAACAGAAAGAGTGAAACATAGAACAGAAAGAGTGAAACATAGGACAGAAAGAGTGAAACATAGGACAGAAAGAGTGAAACCTAGAACAGAAAGAGTGAAACATAGGACAGAAAGAGTGAAACCTAGAACAGAAAGAGTGAAACACAGAACAGAAAGAGTGAAACATAGAACAGAAAGAGTGAAACATAGGACAGAAAGAGTGAAACATAGGACAGAAAGAGTGAAACATAGGACAGAAAGAGTGAAACATAGAAAAGAAAGAGTGAAACATAGGACAGAAAGAGTGAAACCTAGAACAGAAAGAGTGAAACAGAACAGAAAGAGTGAAACATAGTACAGAAAGAGTGAAACATAGAACAGAAAGCGTGAAACATAGAACAGAAAGAGTGAAACATAGAACAGAAAGAGTGAAACATAGAACAGAAAGAGTGAAACATAGAACAGAAAGAGTGAAACATAGAACAGAAAGAGTGAAACATAGGACAGAAAGAGTGAAACATAGGACAGAAAGAGTTAAACCTAGAACAGAAAGAGTGAAACATAGGACAGAAAGAGTGAAACCTAGAACAGAAAGAGTGAAACACAGAACAGAAAGAGTGAAACATAGAACCGAAAGAGTGAAACATAGAACCGAAAGAGTGAAACATAGAACCGAAAGAGTGAAACATAGAACAGAAGGAGTGAAACATAGAACAGAAAGAGTGAAACATAGAACAGAAAGAGTGAAACATAGAACAGAAAGAGTGAAACATAGAACAGAAAGAGTGAAACATAGAACAGAAAGAGTGAAACATAAGACAGAAAGAGTGAAACATAAGACAGAAAGAGTGAAACATAAGACAGAAAGAGTGAAACATAGAACAGAAAGAGTGAAACATAGAACAGAAAGAGTGAAACATAGAACAGAAAGAGTGAAACATAGAACAGAAAGAGTGAAACATAGAACAGAAAGAGTGAAAGATAGAACAGAAAGAGTGAAACATAGAACAGAAAGAGTGAAACATAGAACAGAAAGAGTGAAACATAGAACAGAAAGAGTGAAACATAGAACAGAAAGAGTGAAACATAGGACAGAAAGAGTGAAACATAGGACAGAAAGAGTGAAACATAGGACAGAAAGAGTGAAACATAGAACAGAAAGAGTGAAACATAGAACAGAAAGAGTGAAACATAGAACAGAAAGAGTGAAACATAGAACAGAAAGAGTGAAACATAGAACAGAAAGAGTGGAACATAGAACAGAAAGAGTGAAACATAGAACAGAAAGAGTGAAACATAGAACAGAAAGAGTGAAACATAGAACAGAAAGAGTGAAACATAGAACAGAAAGAGTGAAACATAGAACAGAAAGAGTGAAACATAGAACAGAAAGAGTGAAACATAGAACAGAAAGAGTGAAACAACAAAGAGTTTGCTCTAATCATATTGACTTTAGAAATGAATTAAACGCATGGACTTTAGCGTGGGTAGTTCGAAAGTCGACCCGCCATATTTCTGAAATTAGTTCACTTCTGCACTTATTAATTTAACCTTTGCTCGCTCGCGATCGGAGGAAATTTACCGATGATTTGGAAATGGGTTTTACCCTTTTATCATTGTTTAGTATGTTTGAATTTGATTTTGTTTGTGTTTAGGTGATACAATTGCCATCTTTTATATTTACTTTTAATCCATACTTTTAGGAAGATCAAATATTTGTTCATTTCCTCGGTATGTATGTAAAAGAATGGATAAATCGAGGGATATGCTTTTATCATTTCAAAATTATTATTGGTTCTCTTATCAGATCGAAAGTTCACTCTACTGTTGGCAATGTGAGACAGAGTTTTGGACATAGAGTTTATCTCCCTTATCAGTTCAAATAATAGCAATATATTATGATAAGAGACATTTTATGTTTTTACCTCTCCGTGTGACGTAGTCCAGGAGAGGTTCTGTAACGGCCGTGTCTGTCTGTGTGTCTGTGTGTCTGTCTGTGTGTCTGTCTGTCCGTTGTTACACCCACGTGACCGAGTTCGCAGTTTGCGTATCGGAGCAAACGTGTTCGCCATTTCCGAACTGCTTTCACAGTCACGGAAATGGCTCCTCTACTTGAGTTCTCACACCACCATCTTCTGGTCTTTGTCCATCCCACACGAACACCAGTCTGTACTTACTGGCTTCTAATCACCCCACCATCTTCTGGTCTTCGTCCATTCCACTTGGACACTAGTCTGTACATACTGGCTTCTAATCACCACCATCTTCTGCTGGTCTTTGTCCATCCCACTTGGACACCAGTCTGTACATACTGGCTCCTAAACACCACCATCCACTGGTCTTCCGTCTACTCCACATAGACACCAATCTGTATCATTGGCTTCTAACACCACCATCCACTGGTCTTCCGTCTATTCCACATAGACACCAATCTGTATCATTGGCTTTTACTCCATTATCATCGTTTGGTTTTCGGATATACGCGGCGATCAGCTAGGGTTACGAGAAACGTCTAGCCTCCCTAAGGTGGGATCGCCACCAAAGGTCTTCGCCATTGCGCTCTTTCCTTACTATTATAATGGAAACGAATCGTATATATACCCCAAAATCTGAAGAAAGCGGGCAAGAGGGGTACCCTTCACTTTAAACGTCAATATTAGCAAAGTTTGAGATGATAATAGGTATAACTTTATTTTAAACGATTTAACTATTATTAATGTTAATTATTGAAGATTAAAATAATTAAAAATAATTATATTTATTTAATTATTAAAGATAAACCTCTCGTGCAAAGAGAGAGATTATCATTGCCTCCTATATCTACCAAGGCCCGTGCATGCGAGATATTTCCTTCATTGCCTCCTATATCTTTCTAGGCCCGTGCATTGTGATATATTTCATTCATTGCCTCCTATATCTATCAAGGCGCGTGCATTGTGATATATTTCATTCATTGCCTCCTTTATCTATCAAGGCCCGTGCATTGCGATATATTTTTCAAAACAACAACAAAAATGGGAAGCTCCTCTCAGAAACATAATAATTTCTTTTCTCTGTATATGAAATGAAAATATGGATAATATTGCGCTCCTTCTTTAACGGTATGAATCCTTGCCTGTCTATTAATATTTTACGTAGGAGTAATACGTTTTTAGCGAAGTCTAGAGAGGATAAACATAAGCGAAATTGTTTCGAAAAAAAAATACTGCTTCCACTAATGGGTTTATACTCCTTGTTACTGTTGTATAGAGTAATCATGATAAAAGCTTAAAAAATACGAGAGGACAGACCTTTTTTATCCTCTTGTTTTATTCTTAATAAGAATATAAAACATTTATTTTTTGATGCTAAGATTGCTTTAAAAAAATCCAAACGGTTAGGCATTGGTAAAAAAGACAAATGATATTTTTCAAATCTAATGAGATAACGCCCACCTAGTTGAAAATTGGCCTTTTTTATCCGCGGGAGCCCTTCTTAATGAGAATTTCGATGCTAGTAGGTTGTCAATTAAACTACCGGTATATTATTGTTGTTGGAAATTGGGTATTAAGTCAAATTAAGTGGTTGTAAAGAGCCAGCAGGTTTTTGCCACTTCTTTTTGTGAGTATTTGATTTTTGTATGTAAAATGGAGGAAGATAATGTTGAGAGTAAGGATGAAATGCGGAAGCGCAAAGTGCGGGAAAGGATGAGGGCAAAAAGGTCGACGTTTTCATTGGATACTGAAGTTTATATAATCTTCTCGACACGGAGAGGTAATATTTTGGTTTTCCCAACTTGTTAATAATAAAAATTAATAAAATTAATATTTTATGGGTGTTATAAGATTTAAGATAAGCCAACCAAAAAGTTAGAAACACATTAAGTCAATTCAATTATTTGTATTAATCATTACGGTTTAAGATGTTCCCATTAAGAGGGGCGCCTGATTCCCTGACGTCATAGGAAGACTGTGGCACGTCATGTACGTTTCACTGACGTCACAACAATATTGATGGAAACGTGTGACGCCGTGCTTGATTCACTGGCACCATAAGAAGATTGTCTGAAAAATGTGGTGGGCGTCATGTCTGATTCATTGACGCCATGATTGATTCACTGACGCCATGGGAAGACACGTCATGTGCGTCACAACAATATTGGGGGAAAAATTTTGATTAACTGGCGCCATAAGAGGAAAAATGTTGTGGGCGTCCATTGACGCCATATTTATTGGTGCCAGATCATGTGCCATCTGGCACTGGCTGACACCATGTCCCCAAATCGATATTTCTCTACTACTCGTTCGGGATGAGCGATTGTAATATTTGGACTCCCAAGTGTTTCATTTACAGATGAATTATGATCCTACATTTTAAGCCCAATATAAAATGACACTAAACAAATTAAGAAGTATCTAGATTAGTTATATAACTTGGAATATTGTAATATGCGATATAAAATTATCTACTTAGTAAATCGCATACACCTTTACAGAAAACTTCAACTATATTTACGAAGTTTCTCTTCCTAAAACTTGAAACTTAAGATCGGCTAAAATCATGAATAGGCCTAGATCAATTGGAACAATGATTCTATCTTCAATTTTATAGAAGATACAAGCAATTAAGATTTGTCAATGAACACTACGCGATAAACTTATACCCGCGAAACGAGCCGGTCAGGTGATACTATTCGTCCAATAGAGATGCTTCCTATCAAAAAGAATACACCAAGAGGGGCAGAAAGTTTAGCCTTTCACAAGGCTTTTGAAAAGCCCGGCCACGGTTTTGGAGTAACTAGATCCGGTTTTTGTTCATTGGCTAAGCAGCGACGCTTTTTATTGGTTAAATTATGTCGGCTGCTTAATTTTAATGGTGGAAAAGAACTGATCTCTGGGTTGACCGTTGACGTACAAAAGGTAATTTTTAAGTGGAAAACACGGTCACGTGAACAACCGGAACTAGTTACTCCAAACTCAGAGCCGGTCCCTATTATAAACTTTCTGCTCCTCTTGGTATATTATCTTTGTTCCTATTGCTTCGCGGAGAAGTCTAACTCGCAATTGCGCAATCTCAATTGCTAAAAACATGGTTCTAATTGGTATATGAATTATTTTATACGCTCTTTCGATTGAAAAATGAAATTTTTAGCCCAGTGTGTAACGTTAAGACTCAGACCACCTACCCATGGACAGGCATCCCCGTGTTAAACCGCGGTTTTCAAATTGAAACGCGTAGCACGTGCCCTCATGTGTCGGTGGACCGCAATATATCTCCACAAGTGACATGTGATCATTTAAAGAGACAAAATTAGTTTTTTGGCCAAGGCTTACTATTATATTCGCCTTATAAAGTAACCCAGAGGTATATTTACTAAACTAATATAAATATAACGTTTATAAATCTTTAATGAGATGAACTAAAAATAAAAGAGTGATAAATGTTTACTTACTTTGTCACATTTATAATATTTTTCGCATCTATTGACGCCTATTAGGCCACTGTTCTCGAGGGAGCAAGAATTAATATTTTTCACGCGAGTCTGTTTGTGGAGATGAATTTCCAGTAGCCGCCACCGCGGCGCTTTCGGTAGGCGTTACACTTTGCTAACCTAGCTCCCTATCCTCATGCCTGTCCATGGGTAGGTGGTCTGAGGTTAAGATACGGGATTTCGTAATGTTGTAAAAGATATATTTATTTTTGAAGATTTTGTGATTTCTTAATAACATTTTGTCCTTGGGGATCAAATATTTCAAGTTTTCGATTTTTAGTGATTGAATTTTAAACATATTCTATTGTTTATCATTCCCACCACAGAAACACGAAAATTTTGAAGCGTGCTTTTGTAACAATATTTTATATTTTTTTGTGTTGCAGATACGAATCCAAGGAAACAGTGTTATTAAACGTCATCATATCCGAAGTCATAATTTTAAGAGCCGATCGACGGGACTCGACCCTGTACTCTTGCTCCGCAACCAACTCTTTCGGACAAGATGAAACTATATATAACATTCAGCTAATTATTCAAGGTAATTAAACTTGTCGGTAATCCTACCCTATAGGTGCCGGCTACCCGTGTCAGCTGGTGGTGACTTACACCAAATGCACCATCCGTAACGCTTCAGTTCCATTGCGCCAAATCCCAATCAACCGAACCCAATCCCATTCAACCGAAAAACCCGCACTTTGGCGGATTTATGATTCGGTCCAATGGGACAACCCCATTGCACCGAAAAACCCGCACTTCGGGTTTTCCCCGATAGAATTTAGTTAAATAAAATCCCGAAAACGCAAAGATTTTATCTTTGCTAGCAAAAGTTAAATTAACTTAAAACAATTTAAGGCCTACGTAAAATGAACACTAGATCCAAACATTTTCTAAATAATTATTTAAAAATAAGGATTGTAAGAACCAAATAGTAATAAATCAGCAAAATATGACATAATAAAACCAATTGCTAATATTTATTCATTTTTTTTATGTTATATTCATCATGAAAATACTTTAAGTCAGCCGTTTTAATATACTTGAAGTGTATAACCTCTCCAAAGAGGAAGAGACGTCCTCCTAACCAAGCCTAACCTAACAGTAATTTTTTGGAAAAGGCATATTATTTGAGAAATCAATGAAGATAAACATCAAAATTTGGGAAAAGCCATAACATTTTCAAGTGATTTATAAAATATTACTAACCTAACTTACCAAATAGTGGCGTTTTATGTTATATTCATCATGAAAATACTTGAAAGACAGCCGTTTTAATATACTTGAAGTGTATAACTCGAGGGGTCGGACGTTTAGGAAAAAGTGTACGGGATTTCGAAATCCAATTTTATTTCTTAGGATTCCGTTTGATTTCGTCGGATTTTGTTTGATTTCAGAATTCGATAAAATCCAATGGATTCCATCGAATTTTGAGATTTTTCCCGTGATTCCGTCGAATTTTGCTATTTTTACCGTGATTTCGACGGATTTTGCGA
This sequence comes from Phalangium opilio, assembly GCA_019434445.1. Lineage (NCBI taxonomy): Eukaryota > Metazoa > Arthropoda > Arachnida > Opiliones > Phalangiidae > Phalangium > Phalangium opilio. Next base: position 151,347 of record JAEQBA010000293.1, on the reverse strand, counting down.
TATTTCCCTTGATTTCGTTGGATTTTGAGGTTTTTTGAGATTTTTCCCCGTGCTTTCGTCGGATTTTGTGATTTCTTTTGATTTTGGATTTCGTGAATTTTGTAATGGATTTCACGATTTCTTTACTGATTTTGCTTCTGATTTTGTGATTTTGCTTCTGATTTCGTGATATCTTTGTTGATTTTGTGATTTTTTACTGATTTTATGATTTCTTTACTGATTTTGTGATTTCTTTACTGATTTTGTGATTTCGTTGCTGATTTCGGATTTTTTATTTGATTTCGAAATCAGCATTGATTTCGGATTTCTTAAATTGGATTTCACGGGTAGCGTACGGGATTTCATGAATGACCGAACCCTCGGTATAACCGCTTCAAAGAGAAAGAGACGTCCTCCTAACCAAACCTAACCTAACAGTAATTTTTTGGAAAAGGCATATTGTTTGAGAAGTCAATGAAGTTAAAATCAATATTTTGGAAAAGGCGTAACATTGTTAAGTGATTTATAAAATATTACTAACCTAGCTTAACCAAATAGTTTCCAAGTCAGCAAAAATGTATTTAAAATGCTTTCATTAAAAACCGACATTAATAGAAATTAAACTACATAGCATTTTTGGGGTCGCTGTTTTCAACAAATAGAGTCGTTTGAATTGTAAATACCAAACCCGCCGTTGGGCTAAATTCATTAAAAACATTGGCGGGATTCGGTCTAATGGGAATTCGGTCTAATGGAATTCTTCGCAATGGGAAGATACCTCCGTGCCGACCTGATCAAACCTCAAAAACTTCTCTGGTTTGCGGCAGAACAAAACCTGATTTGCTTGCCAAAGACCTTTTGAAAATAAATAAATAAAGCTTTACCTATAACTTGGATTTCTTTCAATTTTATTGGAAATTAGGACAGAGATGTCCCATTTTAATCCAAATTAAGACAGTATTCTAGCATTTTAGACCATTTTTTTCTGGAAACCTATTGGTCGGACTCGGATCAGTCTAAAAATTGGTGCAATCTTTTCAAAATAGTTGAAACCACGTGCATTGGCTTTCTTGCTCACTTTATAAATTTATTTAGCATTTTAATCTCCAATTTTCTAAAAAGTGTTCCTGATCCTTTGTAAACTTTATTTGACGCCTCTTCTTTCATAAGAAGGGGGTCTGGGACTTTGACGCGCGCCCAGATTACTCTGTTCTCCATTCCTACTTCTAAAATTAAATCTATCCCTGATTAGTAGTAAAATCAGTTATTGAATTAAATTTTCATTATTTAAAAATAATATTTAATATTTTGAAGAACAAAAAATAACTTCATAAACATGACCTTGAAAATGACACTTTGGGGCTATAGATTTTTTTTTAGGTCTTTGTTTGAAATCCATGAATCTGTGGTTGAATTTCAGATATCGGAAGAGCCTTTATACGCAACCGTTTAACGGACGCCAAGGCCTCCAAAATCAGATCTTCATATTTACAATTTTCCATCGGTGTCATCATTTCGGTTCTCGGGTTGACATAGATATAAAATGTTCTTTACTTTTATTTGAAGATGATTTGGGGAGAGCGGTGGACAAATGGAAAGAACCATTTTCCGAGAAAAGTGAAGAGTATACGGAGAACAGCATATTAGGTCAGCAAATAATTCATATTTCTACCCGTTGCCTACGTTAATCAAGGCCTGTGCGCGGTGGCTACAAAGGGGGGGACTTTTAAGAAACGCGACTTCTTATTTTCACCCTATTTTAGCGCGAGATTTCATTGATAGCTGGACCGAAACGCGCGCGAAAATGAGTATTTAAAATTCTAAGCGCGAGAAAATGAACATTTCAAATTCCAAGCGCGAGAAAATGAACATTTCAAATTATTTAGGTCCAGCTATTAGCGCCTCAGGTCCAGCTAATAGCGCCTCAGGTGAGAGAATTTGGCAACTTAAATTGCGAAAATAAAAATAAAAATCGGCGCCGCGCACAGGCCTTGATTAACGTAGGCAACGTTCTACTTCATTGAAATGTTGGTTGGATGATTAACATTGATCATCATAAGGGATGGGACAAATGGGGACTTGGTCAATACAAAAACCAGAACAAAGATCATCCGGAGATAAGGATTCTAGTAGACTAGTTTAAGAAGCTCTAGTACTAAATTTCACAGTTAATGAAGTGTATTAATTATAGTTTTCCAAGATCACACAAATTTTAAAGATATATTAGTGGTACGAAGAGTTAAAAGGAGGGTGAAGTAGAAAATCAAGTGATTTTTTTATTGGTTCTTCTGCTTATAACAAGACCAGTCTGTATATAGTGAAACATTCAGGAAATACTTCCGAATGAATATAAAATTAAAATTAGGTTCAGATTTTAAGGATAATTTTAAATAAGGACCTCCGACCAATCGCGTAAAGCCTTGCCTTTTTATTAACAAAATTCTTACGTTCAAAAATGGAATTTGAAAATGTACTCTCAAAAATCTGAATGTACATTTGGTACCCAAGACTTTAAAATGTGCGGACAAAGTGCAATTGTACTACTAAGAACATCACTAATGTGCAGCCCTTAATTTTTGTACGGGATACTATCGAGAATCAAACATATTGTCATTAAAAATTTTATTCATTTGTTCATGTTGCGTTAATCAGTTAACAAATTGCAGTTTACAAAATCACTCGGGATATAAGAAAACTTGTAGTACTCAAGCGATCCTAGGGCGAAGCGCCTATCCCTATAGGCTGGTTTACTCCGCACCTCTATTGTTTGTAAATCGCGCACAATCAAGGTTCACTTTATGTACAGCGCGCAAAACACGCTTAATGGTTTTCAGGATTGAGGATGGTGGACGATATTTGTTCTATGTGTGGAACCATCCAATCTGGAGGCACGCCCGTCATAAAATCTGACCTCTAATCACGTTTTACAGCTGGCTTTTGCTTGCGACTCCATGGTGAAATCGTTAGTTTTTGTCCTTGTCTTTGCTAGCTTGTCAGAGGAAACGAGGACGCATCACGACGACCAAGGTGTGTCTCTTCGATTCAGTAAGGTCACGTGTACAGAAAGTAGGGTCGGACATTATACCGTCACGCAGGTAGAACGTAGGGTCGGACAGTCACCGCTCTACACAGAGGACTATAGTGAAAACAGATCTACTTAGTAATTATTTATGTTACACACCCGTTTTTAAGAAACAGCGCGTGTAATTCTTATTTTTGGGACCTCTAACAAATAACAGCACGAAACTCTTCCAGAAATACCATAAAATTATAAGATATGTATCATAAGTTTCTCACTGATTACTGAGCGGTTGTCGTGAAGTGACGTAGGTGAAACGTCATAGAGTTTCGTAAAGTGACGCCTGTTGAGGCGCTGTCAAAGGCTCAGCAATGCAGACTTAATAGGAAGATGGACTGCAAAACCGCGTGTAGTCTGCTATTCTCGCTTGTCGTTCTCGAACTAGCTCCCAGTAAGTCCATTACGAAGTATAGGTAGACGGTAGTGTCATACTTATGGAACCTCTTATAAACTTACGGTTCGACTGAGAGAATCCTCCGATTGTAACATAGCAAGTTGTTCCCTTTGAGTTGTGTTATTATCTCGATAAAATTCGGGAACAAACTCACCAAGGTTTTTCAAAAGCCACAATTAGGAATGTAAAAACTCTGGTCCTCTTTCTTCTACATAAATCCACTCTCATCTGGTGGGACTGTTTGACTGTCGGGCCGGATTAGAGTGGTAGCCATCCGAAGACAAACGTCCGTCCGTTGAGCCTGAAAGGAATAGAAAGACAAACATCCGTGATTGCCAAGTAATTCAGTCATCTAAGGAGAAAACTCGTTAAAGGGAGGCGCCAAAAACCAT